>PVJN01007203.1:0-71113 GCA_004026805.1 Lasiurus borealis | reverse complement strand
TTTCTCTTTATAACTATGGAATTTTTTCCATTTAAATAAACTTTTTTTCTTGTAACTTTGCTCTGTTTAACTTATGTCGTTTTTGTGCAGTTATGAGAATGATCTTTAAAGGATGGGGGATTATTGGCTGCAAGGCTGGTCTCGGAAGGAGGCAGGATGAAAGGCCACTATGGATGTTTTTATTGTTGACACCATTATGGATGTTCCCCAATTTCCCCCATATGCTCACCTTTACCCAGCCCCACCCCTTGCCTCTGGCCGTCACTCACTGCTGTCTATGTCCCTGGGATACATACATATTGATGTTCCTGGGCTAATGACTTCACCTCCTTTCATCCAGCCCTCCCCTCTGAACACTGCTTGGTTACTGTCTAATAAACAAACAAGTAAAAGTGTGTCTCCGGTCTAGACTTCCTGAATCAGAATCTCTGACGTTTGGGGCCTGAGCATCTTTGACTTCTAAATGGCTTCTCTGATGCCACCCTTGCCATCTAATACCTGAAGGAAGACAGGTAACTAACTGTTAATTTCGGCGTGAAGTGGACTTGACCAGGACTCTGCAAAGCTATGAGAAGTGCCATGGAGACATAGAGTTGGGATACATTGATTCGGAGGGAGAAGCCTTCAAAAGGGGAAGAAAATGATGACGTCTGTGAGGGATGAACAGAAAGTAACAGGGACCACTTACTAAAGAGCACTTATTGAGCAACTCATTGATGAGAAAAAAAAAAAGTTTCACTAGAATTCTCTCCTACAGGATAAATCTGCAGATGTTGGAAGGCAGACTTCTTGCCTTTTCCTAAAGAAAACATTCCAGTTTTTGGTATTGAGGAATGTTTAAACATTAATTTTGACAAGGCCTCATAAGTGAAAAACATGCCATTATAGACACTTTTTATCAGAATTCCAATGAGAATTTATATTCCAAACTAACAAATCAACAATCTGACACTTTCCCAAATTCTAATGAAGACACACACTGAAGCAACTTCAGGCCATCTCGGTTGTGATTCTTTGGTACTAACCTCCGAAGTATGAGCCGTCCGTCAGCTTCATTTCTTTACTGGACTTGGTGATGACTCCGGCAACCCCGTGCTGGATGAAGTACATTTTTTTACCCACAGCTCCTTCTCGAATGATGTAATCTCCAGGCTGGAACACCTCGAACCTCAGCTTGCTCAGCATGGCGGTCACAAAATTGGGGTCAGCGTTGGCAAACAGAGGCATGGTGGCCACGAGTTTCCGACAGTTGAAGTTGACTATCTCCTAGAGATGGAAAGAGTAAGCCAACATGAGGAGCGATATTACTCACACTGGCAAGAAAGCATATACTGAAATTATAGACAGCACATAACAGCATCATTCAAATTCAGAACCCAAATCTACATACATTTTAATCATCCACATGTCTCTGCAACGCCAGGGTTCATTTTTATCTCCGTGTTGGAATTTTGTATTCCCAGTTCCCAGTGTGGTACAGGCATACATTACACATGCAGTACATGCTAATGAAATATATACGAGTCTCAACTTTTACCACTTCGCATTTATTATTCTTTATGTAGCATGAGAACTTCTAATATGTAGGAGAATTTTAGTCTCCTTTTTATGAAAAAGGAGGCCGGATCATTGCCTATATCACGACTGTTCTGTGGTTCACTATGTTGAATGATCTAACTCATGCCTACCAAAAGGAATTCTGAAATGGGGCCCACTGCCAGACAACAGCTTTTCAGTTGTTTTTTGCTTAATATTATTCACATTGGAGTGAGAACCACAGAGAGTGCAGAAATAGGTTCCATAAAGGATTTTTTTAAAAATAAATCTTTATTGTTCAGATTATTATAAATGTTCCTCTTCCCTGCCCCCCCCCAGCTCCCTCCACTTGGTTCCCACCCCACCCTCTGCCCTTACCTCCCCTGCATTGTCCTCATCCATAGGTGTATGATTTTTGTCCAGTCTCTCCCTGCACCCCTCTCACCTTTTTCCCCCTGAGAATTATCAGTCCACTCCCTTTCTATGCCCCTGATTCTATTATATTCACCATTTTATTCTGTTTTAATTATAATAGCTACTTGTATATTTAGTTAGTTTCTAGGCTAGATCAGAAAACCCCTCCTTCAAACCCTCTCCTGTTTCCATTAGAAGCCTTGGACTGGAGAGAGGTGGGAGTACACTTTTCCTGACTCATTTTCTTTTGGGCAGGAATTCTAAGCTAGAAGAACTGCATGCTTAATTCTGGTGATTCTGTGATTCTGATGTAGATATGTCATCTCTCTGAGCCAACCAGGGACCGACCAGCTTTCATCTTGCGAGTCGGATATGTCATAGAATAAACAATGGGCATCTAAAATTTACCACAATGCCATTTCTCAGAAATGTATTCTCCAATGAGCTCTAAAAAAAAAAAAGTAAGGCCTGAATTTTTTTATCTTACTTAAGACACATAATAACTTAAGTAACCTCAGTGAAGAAGTGAATAGAAGGCAAAAAGAAATGGATCTGAATTCCCTGCTTGGGGAAAATACTAGTAACTTATACAAAACTCTGAATTCCAAGAATAGGAAAGGTGGTTTATCTAGTCTTGCTTCATGAAATGAACTGCTATGATCCCCAGATAGGTTAAAAGAATTCCAGCTGGTACAGCGGGCACAAAAATTGGGGTCCACCCTGGAAAAGAAGGTCATGCATCCTCAACAAGATCTCGTGAGTTTAGCAGAGCAGAGAGGTGTCTCTAACAGTGAAGCTTCATGGAGAGTTGGAAGTATTTAAAAATCAGCAGCAAGAAACAGGAAACGAACATGGCACAAGAGACAAAAGAAAGATGTTATATGTGGCACTTAGTATGGCATCATCCAAAACCTCATAATGACAGCTGACTGCACTGGGGCTGCATCCCAGGGCAATTTATGGACAGTCTTAACTGATGCTAAAGAGCTGTGGTGGGTGTTGGGGTTACAGTAAGATTTAGCACATAGTAAGTGCTCAATAAACATAGCATGTGTGTATGGGTGGATGGGAGGAAAGAAGGTGAAAAGAATAGAAAGAAGAAAGGAAGATGGAAAGTAGGAAGTTGGCCTTTTATCAGTAGAAAAAAGTACTCACAGAGCCCCATTTTATTCCTCTTGGGAACAGTTACCCAAAACTTTTATAATGCTTTCTCCAGCAGCCAACTGGAGAAACAAGTGTTATGTGTATAAAAAAATATATGTCTTTTAGTATTAGAATACCTCTAAACAAAACCACATGAAGATAAATGGTGAGATGGAATGAAAAGAAACAAAGGTATGTCATTTAAATGACTGGCTTGACTGTTTAAAGGGTACTTATTTCACATGAAAAATTACACAGAAGAATGCTGTCGGGGAAAGGGAAAATAAGTCAGATTGCAGAGAAAATAAGAGTTTCAAGCAAAAATAACAGACTCCTTACACCTATGTTCTTTCATTTCAGCTCTACAAATGTTTCTCTTAATTGTTCTCTGACTTTTCATTTTAGAAAAATATTTGAAAGTTTACAAACAATTACACTGGTGTTTACCTATCTGAGTGAGTCCTCTGTGATTCATTGCATATTCAGGGACACCTGCTGGAAGCGCCTAGGGTAGGATATTGCTAGAAAATTTCATATTATCCCTATTGCTGGAAAGAATTCATTCTCTCTCTCTCTTATTTCCATGTAAACACTATCTATTTGATAGGAAACAATCTATCCACTTATTCATTATGACCAGTGGGTCATTTCCAGTTGTAGGCTAATACAATAAACCTATTATGAACATTGTTTTTTTAAAAATATATTTTTATTGATTTCAGTGATAAGGGAGAAGGAAAGAGATAGAGAAACATCAATGATGAGAGGGAACCATTTAGAAGCTGCCTCTACTGGGGATCAGACATGTGCCTGGTCCACCAGTACCTCTTGGTTCAGAGGTCCATGCTCAACCACTGAGACACACTGACCAGGCTCTTCTGAACATTCTTGAAGTGGCTTAAGGGCTGCTTTCTCTTGAATAGTTACCTCACGTTGTAATTGCTAAGTAACCAGATAAGCATGTTTCTACTTTAGTAGACACTGCTAACAGTTTTCCAAAATGATAGCTTTCCTCACATAGCAGCAACACAGAAAGTTCCAGTATGCTGCATCTTTGACAGAATTTGATGTTGTCATAATTTTTGCCACTAGCAGGCATGAAGAAATGTTAGTTTCCCCTTTTCTCATTGCAGTTGATCTAACACTTATATAACAATGATTAGTATTGTTATGCTCATTATGGGTCAGATGAGTACCTATTCAGTGAAATGCCCAGTCAAGAGTTTCCCCTGATTTTTCCATCTTAACAGTTCTTTCTAGCATCCTGAGTTCTTTGTTGGGATATGCATTGCAGATATCTTCTCCCTGTCTGTGGTTAGCCTTTTCATTCTCAGTGGAATGCTTTACTGCTATTGTCGTACTGGCAGTTTGTTTATGTCAATCAGGAAAAATGGGATTTGATGCATTTAGATGGCTTCAAGGAGTATTTATATTAGCAAATAATCTGTGCTTTAAAACCATGCAGCCTGAGACAAGGAGAAAGTTTCAGCAATATTGTTTGGTTATAATTAAAATGAATAGCAGTATTTTAAGGCTCCCTTTACACTACAATTCCTTATTGATAATTTCAGCATTATTATAGAAAGTTCCATTGTGTGAAACATTCAGTTTTCCTCCATTCTGCATTAATTTATTCTACACAGCATAGTTCTAAAAAAGTTTAAGCAGGATAGCTCTAAATATAATTAGCATAATGACAAGAATGAATCACTAGTGATCTTAAAGAAACAGAGCTGCAGTGACATTGCTAAACTCCCGCACCCCAGCACACTCTGTGTTAAATGTTACTTTAATGAAGAATTTGGCAAGAGAAACATAAAGTATACATTTTCAATATTATTTACACCTTGAAGAGAGAAGTGCAATAAATTGTGAAACTTCCAGAGAAAAACGTGATTTAGTTGGAAAAGACATGACTGAGATCACAAAGCTTCTGAGAAGAGTAAGTCAGTATCTGGAAATGGCTAAAATTAATTTTAAGAGACCTCCTTGAAAGCTCTAAGGCAGTAATACATGAAGCATGTGAGGTGATAAAGAATAAATACAACAAAAACCTCCCTGTCAGCTTTTGAGCAGCTGTTCAGCGTCCCAGGAGAGAGCACTCGAGTGTCCAGTGCAGAGGATGGTACCTAGAAGGGCCCAGAGGCAGGGAAATGGAGGTTTGTGGGTGTGATGCAGGCCCGTTCTTGGGAAATAGCAGAACGGATTCAGCATTCCTCTGTGGGACCTCACCCTCACCATGCTCTCATGGAGATGGCATCAATAATGACAAAAATGCTTTCGTGGCCTGCCAGTGGTGGCATTCTCTTGTCTTTTTCTGAGGAAGATGGTAAATGTGGGGACATATTTATTTATGTTTTTTTCTAAAATACAGTTCACCAGGCTTTGATCCAGATTCAGAGAATTTGAATATAAATCTTTAGGGGATTTGAGTCAAAATCTCTACTTTTAGCAACACATTCCAAGTTATAAGAGGTGGTGTGGAAACTATGGTTCCTAAAATAGAGGCGTTCTCAGAGTTTTCATTTAGTTGAGGGTGAAAGGTATATGTACATACATGTATAGTTATATATGTATATTCTGTATAAGATAATTGTAAAGAATAAAATAAACATGGGTTAGTTCTTCCCCCCTCCCTACCTCCCTGTATGTCTGGCCTTAATCCCTGATTCCAAAACTAACTTGTTCTGGACCCACAGAAAGGGACTCAAACCCTAGAAATCTTAACCTTCTCATCTGTAAACCAGAGGGAACACTAGCAACTCTCTTGTAGATGACGGCCATGATTAAACAAAGTTCGCTTAATGTTCTCTACTACTAACTTCATAACTATTAAACAATATCTGGTTAAGATCAAATGAATGGTAGAGAATATATATTCTATGAAATTTCAAAGAAATAATGATTTCAATGTAATTTAGAAAGGGGTTATGGGTCTGATTAAAAAAAGTAGTTGGGTTGGGAACTGTATTAAAGATCAAAGTTGAGGTGGATGCCAAGAAATGACAAGATGTTCTTAATATATAAAACTCCCTTTTGGCAAAAGTCCAGGCATCAAATACAGGATTCTTATGCTAAAGCTGACCTGTTGATAGAATAAATTGGAAAGATGAATTGTAAATTAGATGCATATTTCATTTTTTTAAATAAAAAAGGAAACAAATATGAATAATTTAAGAAATAGATTTTCCTCAGCATGCCTGAGTGGATTATATTGATCTGGTGGTTTGTCTTCTAAATTGCATGATGTTGACTGGATGTGTAAGAAAATCTAGCCACACAAGCAGATCGTACTACTTAAACATTTATCTGAACATTGACTTATAAGTTGGGCACTACTTTAATTCCCTAAACTCAAAGCATGTCCTTAGATTTCTGTGTCCTAGCAGGCGGCATTTACAACAAGCTATTTCTTTAGTTGTGATCATCTTGTCTTAGTTTGTAAAGGGAGCTTTTATTGCAACTTCTAAATATTGTGAATATCAAAATTATATAATAAATTTCAAAGGTAAGAGGTATTTCCCTTTGATAGAGGGTAGGGTAAAGGTAGGTTTACAGTTGTTCATATGGGAAGAACACAATAATTAATAAACATCAATACAAGAATAAAAAGCTACTTTAGGCTCACCCTGTATTTAGGTGGGGGAAATTAAGAGTTAGAGATAGAAGGAAAGACTTGCCAAATTAACATAGAGTACCTCCTTCTTAGTTATTGTAGTTTTTCATCTTATTAAAGTATTTTTGTTTTAGCAAACAAATTGTATTTTTTAAAATCTTTGAAAACAAAAGTAATATACACACATTCCTTAAAATACATAAAAGAAAAAAAAATCTTTGTATTCTCATCTCCTTAATGAAAGTAATTTAATATGTTATGTATGCCCTTAAAATAATCTTTTATTCACCTTACTATAGTTGTTATCACAATATACATTCAATATTTGTTTCTTTTCCCCTACACTTCTAGCACATAAAATATTTCTCATTATAGGACACTAGGTTGCTGGTGCATGAAATTCATGCACAGGTTAGGTCCCTAGGCCTGGCCAGCAATCAGGACTGATCGGGCCTTCCAGCTGCCTGCCTGGGCTTTCCTTTGTTTGGCACTGCCCCCTGGTGGTCAGCACACATCCTAGCGAGTGATTGAATTCCTAAGGAGACACTTTGCATATTTGCCTTTTATATATATACATGGGTCTCATTGGCATTCTTTTCAATGCCCACAGAATATTCCATCTTGCATTACTCATAGTTATATTAAGAAAAATACAACAGCTATAAAGAATACACAATGACCTCTTCGACACTGGCAACCTTTAGTATTTTCACCATAACTTGTTTTGAAACCCAGTATAGCATTAATTGCTAGATGAATAGTCTCTTCAAATTATGAACTCAAAAGTAATTAGCCTAAAATCTCTGCCTATACAACTGGCCCATTATGATTAAGTGGCTTAAGTGAAATCAGCCTGCTTGTAAAAGATGGATGGGAACAAGATGAATTTTGAGCTTAATTTAGAGATTCAATGGTATTAATGTTTTCTGTAGTTACAATTTTCATAAGCACCTACTATGGTTTTGAGGAGTGAACTCACATTTAAACCTTCCAGTGTGAATGTAAAGGAAGTCTGAGGTGATTTTAGCCTTAACCTAGTCCTACTGGTTTGCCTTTCTAGAACACAGGAGCATGCTGCTTTGTTAGGTGCCATGTAGGATTACAGCAGGTGACAACATTCTCATAGCACTCGCTTCAATTTGATCATAAAAGAACAGAAAAGAGGTAGAAAAGACCAAAAAGCTATATCAAAAAATGGCATATTGGCAATGGAAGTGTTTGTTATGAACTGTATTTGAGCCGCATGCAATGGTCTGGGCAGGTTGTAGCAGAAAGTGGCTCCAGCCTGCAAGCTGTATGTAAGCATGTGCAGAAAAGAAGTTAAGCCCACATGACAGAGTAAAAACAGGTGGATGTAACTGTCCAACACAGCACACAGGCGACCATCAGTGTGCTAAAATAAAAACTATATATATATATATATGTGTATATATATATATATATATATATATATATATATATATATATATATTCTTAAAACAGGACCAGAGGACAGTAGAGTGAATTAATTCTTAGAGAAGGTGTTTTGGAGAATTTGACAGAAACCTATATTTGAAATTTCATATAATCCACATACATTCATTTTCATCACTAACAGGTAAGGGATGGAAATAATCTGTGCCTAACAAGACAGGCACGTGTACATGGATGGGGGGATCAGGTGGGTGTCCAGCGACAGAGACGCACTCAACACTCACTTTTATAGAGAGGTAGTTAGATTCGAATGGAGCATTGTGTGTGCTGACAAGGGTTTGTTCCCCCCAAATTCACATGCTGAAGGCCAAAGGGCCATGGCCCATAATGTGACTGCATTTGGAGAGAGGCCTTTAAAGAGGTAAGTAAGTTAAAAGGAAGCTACTAAGGTGGGCCCTGACCCAATGTTATTAGCACCTTTATAAGAGGGATTTTGGACACACAGAGACTCTGAGGGGGTGTGGGCACAGAGAAGAGGCCATGGGAGAACAGAGAGTGAGGGTGGCCACCCTCAAGGAAAGGAAAGAGGCCTCAGAAAAATCCAAATATGCCAACACGTTGACCAGTCCACTTATTTATGTTTCATTTTCTTGTCTGTGCTTTAGGTTTTATATAGAAAAACATCATTGCCAAGACCCATGTCGAGATGGTTTTGAAGTCTTTAATCTATTGTTTATAATGTTTTTTTGTTGGTTTTTAGAAAGAGAGGAAGGAAGAGGGAGAGAGAGAGAAACATTGATGTGAGAGTGAAAGATTGATCAACTGCCTCCTGCATGTCCCCCACCAGGGATGAAGCCCACAACTTGGGCATGTGCCCTGAGCTGGAATGAAACTGGATGACATCCAACTAACTGAGCCACACGCTCAGGCCTCTCCAATCTATTTTGAAATTTAGTGTATAGTGTCTGCATTTCTCTGGTAATGAATCATATGTGACTTCCTACATGTCTTCTATTTTGAGTAATGTATTTCAATTTCGCTTCCTATTTGTTAATGTCTTTATATCTTGTCTCCACAAGCATATGGTAAGAATTCTGAGACTGGAAATGACATTTTATTATTTACCTTCCCATCGCACCTGGATTGATGTCCTGCACACATGAACAAATCTATTTGTTTTCTAGAAACTAGAGATGCAGGAGTAAGGCTCTGGCAGAAGAGAGAAGAAGACCTAATTTCTTTGCCCGGTCATGTGACCACAAAATGACCAGGTGACTTACATAGTTTTTCTAGCCTCTTGTTACTTTGACTGCTATATGAGTGTCTGCTAATTTATAATATCTCTGTATAGCTTTACAGTACTATGACTCTGGCCTGTTTGAGTTCATTTGAACTGAACACAGTTTTAGAAAGTATTTAAAAATATCAACAATATGTACTTTGAAAAGTGATTTAGAATTGCACCGAAGAAATACGCATGCAAATTATGTTGTTTTTCCCTGACATGTCTACTGGGGGCATTAAAGGTCAATATGATACTCTGAGCCCGATTCATGCTCTGGGAGAATGAAATATACTGACGCCAGATATTCTCCCGGGACACATGATCGGAACCTATTTTGAGTCTCTGGCTCTTCACACTCCTTGTTTAAAAATAGATCAGTTCTGAACTTTGGAGGCAGGCTCAGGAGGGCAGTAACCTCTCTCTCCACTGTCAAGTTTGCCGTACTGCTCTACTCAAATCAGTGTACAGCTGATGGTGTTAAAAATAGACTTTTACATTGTACAAATCCCAACAGGTTCTCATGAGCAGCCCTGCGGTGTTCAGTGAATCGGTCCAGTTGGTTTTTAGTTTTAACTGTGCTGCCTGCTTTCATTAAGGCATTTGTAGTCTCATTAGCCTAACGTTTCAATGCCAAGTTTGTTTTTTTTTTTAATGCATTTTTATTGATTTCAGAGGCGAAGGGAGAGGGAGAGCTAGAAACATCAACGATGAGAGAGAATCATTGATCAGCTGCCTCCTGTACACCTTCGACTGGGGATCAACAACCCTTGACCGAAATCAAACCTGCGACCCTTCAGTCTGCAAGCCGAAGCTCTATCCACTGAGCCAACCGGCTAGGGCTCAATGCCAAGTTTTAAAGCTAAAACATTGCCTCTGGAAAGCCGGCTGCTGAAATGAAGGGAGCCCTTAGAAGCAGATTGTTTGAATAAATCCCAGCAGAAACGAGACAGGATGAGGCTGGACTTGGTATCTCTCCTGGGTGGGCCTGTCACCTTCTGAAGGACCCTAGCACAGCGCTGATAACACGGTTACGGGTGCTCATTTAGATCTCTGTCTCTCAATAGGGTGGAGCGGCCATGTGGACTGGGGCTGTACCATGTTCTTCATGGAATCAGAGCAAAACCAAGAACTGCATTTACCTGTATTTACTTTGTGCCAAGCGTTCTTCTAATTTTTATATGTTTTTGCTCTTTTAATCTTTATAACAATGCCACAAGAGTTATCATCATCATCATTCACATTTGCAGAAGAGAGAAATGAGATGCATGTAAGTTACAAAATAGTCCACAGCCATATGGACTCAGGGCCACGCTCTCAGCCACTCCCGAGTAGTTTCATTAGTTATTATATAACGGAAGTATATGGATAGCTATTGATGGCACTGAGAATATCACAAAAGGGATTTAAACCATTCAAAACAGAAACCTTTCAATACTTCTGCGCAGCCAGGGGCAAAGAGGAGTATGTTATAAATGGATGGCGGAGAAGGGAAAAGGCTCTCCAGAGAGCCGGGTCAGGTAATGCTGGGATCCCAGTCCAATACCAGCCCATCCTTCTAGAAGGCCCCGGAGTCCAGTTTTGCAGACTCCGAATTCTGACCAGCCCAGACACAGAGCAACTCGACAGTGAAGAGTCCAGATTCTGGATAATACATCACAGAGTGAGAGCTATAATTTAAAATGCCAAGTTTCTGATACTATCTTAAGAATTTTTCTCAGAAGATTAGAGTTATGACTCTACTTTCCGGCCCATGTATTTTAGTGCACAGTGGAATGAGGGCCATTTTTTTTTTTAAGATGACATCACAGTCACCTTCTGGAATGTTGTCCCTCCTCCTGGAGCGGGTGTGCCAATCGGTCGCAGATTCTACCCCCAAGGTCAACACGCAAGTGTACCTGCTGCTCAGAATCCTCTATACCATGAGGTGGTTCACACTCAGGTGTGGTTGGTGAAACCAGGTACATTTGTTTTATGAGCCACTGACAATATTCTAGTCAGACGGGCATAGCAATATAAGAGAAAAAAATCATTTTCTATTGGGTTATAAAGACTGGCCAGAGGATTTACGTAACTCCTACAACGGTGTTCTACTGACATAACCCTCATGCCCCAACGCTGACTCTGCAATCAATCCCGAATGCATAAAACAAGAGGAAGTTGAAAAGAAAGTACAAACAACCTCATGTAAAATAGGACCTTCTGGCCTACGGTGCCCACATCAAACAAAATCACGGAGGCCTCTGAAGATGCCAGCATCTGCGTGTTAGATGTCAGAAACAACACTGGCCCTGGCATAGTCTGAATTGACACTGAGACAGGTTGATGCACAATGTTGCAAAGCTGTGGTGTCACTTTCTTCGCCACCCAGCACCGGGTTTGCTTTCTCCAAGCTCTACCAGTCAATGATTCTTTGAGATGATGTGCCAAGTGTGACATCCTTACTTAATTTGCCTTGGTTTATTTATTCAGTATGTATTTACTAAACAAATACTATCTAGGGCAGTGGTTCTCAACCTGTGGGTCGCGACCCCTTTGGGGGTCGAACGACACTTTCACAGGGGTCGCCTAAGACCACTGGAAAACACAGGTATTGACATTATAATTCATAACAATAGCAAAACTACAGTTATGAAGTGTGGTTGGGGGTCACCACAACATGAGGAACTGTATTAAAGGGTTGCGGCATTAGAAAAGTTGAGAACCATTGATCTAGGGATTGGGATTATGGTAGCAGTTAAGAAAAAGTCCTTGCTTTCTGGGGTCCAGAGTTCATATAACAGAATGGACAATGAAGAAATAAGGAGAAAGGGACCATAAGACAATAGAGCGGTGTGTACACAAGAGAAAGGCTGAGGTGATGAGAATGATGCGGGGAACTAGTTTAGATGACCTTCTCAGGGAAGGCTTTTAGAAGGAGGTGACATCTGTATTGAGATTTGAGCATTAAGAATGAGGGCGTTTCAGCAATTTGTCTCCAATGTAAGAATAAGGTAAAGCATCTAGTTTGTGCCACAGAAATGGAAATAGGAGAATGCTTCCAATAAAGCAGTGCTTTTGAGATATCTACTACCTGAATTCATTTGCAAATGCATGATGCAAGACTTTTGCAAGGCTTTTTAAGGTCACACACATTCATAATTCTTTCTGCTATTTTTATACATTCAAATTTTTTCATACTTAAAAGTCTTCAAATGTATTAAAAAGAAAGGCTTGGGTATAAAACAATGTGAGCTTAATTGATTATAAATATAGAATGACATTCATATTCCTAAACATTGCATTTTAGCTTCTCTATTTTAAAGCAATAGGCTTTTTTGTATTACTTTTGGAGAGTCTGAAGGTAGCACTTTACCTTCACTTTTATATATATTCCTGAGTATCCAGGCTGTATTAGTAAAAAATCACTGCTCTTATGTATGCATTAGAATCTGAAATTAGGTTAAATACTTTCATAAAAATGAGCCTTTCAGAAAATAAAACATTTTAAGTCAAAAGTCTTATTACAAATATGATGGTTGTTGACTCAAAATTGTACAAACGTGATCAGCAATTGTACATGGTGTGTGTATGAGTACACCAAGCACATTATATATTTTTACCTTCTGTCACAGGACATATATCAAAGAATCCAATTCTCCCTTTCTGAGTGTCCTAGTTACACTCATCTGACGTTTGTTGTATCAATCATTCAATGTCTTCTATGTGCCAGGTACCTTCTGACACTAGAGACACAACAGTGACCAAGATATACCTTTGCATAAGTCTGTGCCTCATCTTCCAATCGGAATGCAGCTTTTGGAAGGTGGGATAATGTGCTTCACTGTTTTCCAAATATGTCTCATGATCTGTCACTATGAGTTGAATATACTAATAGCCGGAACATAATACTCTAATGTAATAGGGAGAAAGATAGATTCCCCACTGTGCTTATTGAACTTTTCTTCAGAAAACATGTCCGGCTTGTTTAGCTTCAAGGTGTACTTGAATAATGACTTCTCTGTCTCTGTGGATGCCTTTCCCTACTTTCCTATCTTGCTCATCCTGCTTCCTTGCTAATAAATTCTTAATTCAGAATAACATTCAATTTAGGCTTTTGTGTGAGTCCAGTGCCAGAAAAGCAAGGGCTGAAGAGCAAATAAACATTTGGAGAACACTGATTTCACCTTTTAAAGATGTTAAGTGTGTCAGCATTTCATGCTTCCACTTCTAGGATCTCTATTTTATGAGGTAGCCTTGATTCTCACTCTGTTTTTCATTCTTAATTCTATTAAAGATCATCTCAGTACATATTTAATGAGTTCCTAGTATATAATGGTCACCAGAGAGACAAAGATATTAAGACCTGGTCTCTGCACTCAAGTAGCTCATAGTTTTGCCCTACCAGTATGACTCAGTATGGTCATCCCATGCATCTAAGATCATGGGTTCGATTCCTGGGGAGGGCACATAACCAGGTTGCATGTTTGATCCCAGAGAGAGGTGCATAGGGGAGACAACCAATCAAGGTTTTCTCTCTTACATTGATGTTTCTCTTTCTCTCTCTCCCCGTCAAGGAAAGCATGTCCTTGTGTGAGGATGAAAAAAATAAACAAAAAGAAGGAGCTCATAGTTTGAAAAGAGACAAACTGACAGATAAGGGTAGTGACAGAGAAGGAGTGGGCAGGGGGAATTTAGGAAGAATGGTGTTCCCTGCAAGAGTTTTTAATGAAAAGGAGGTAAGCTAAGCAGAAGGGATGGGAGACAGAGAGGGTAGAATGAAGCAAGGCAAATGAACAATCAATACCATTTCCCTCTACCTCTCTCCCAAATTATCAACAATTCTCAGCTGATGAAGCAAGAATGTAAACAAATGAAGATGGAGTGAGGCCATGGAGCACCTATGTGCCATGTCAAGGAGTTGGACTTTTCTTGCAGTGAACAGAGGTCATGATCAGGTTCTAAGAACAGAGTAACATCATTAAACTTGAGTTTTATATCAGTTTAGAGTAGCCTTACTTTTTTTTTTCCGCTGAGATGAAAGGCAGGGAGAAAAGTTGAGAGTTTTCAGCAGTTGAAGTAAAAGATTCAGCAGCTGAAGTAAAAGATGCTGAGACCATGAACTATGACATTTGAAAATACAAGGAACACAATTCATCATCGCTTAATGATGGAACAGTTGCAGAGACTGAGAAAACGGGAGTTATGCCTGCGGATGGCATTAAGAGGGAAAATGGAAGTGGAATATTTTCTACTGAAAATCAGAGTAAGTGAAAGTGTGGCAAGAACAAGCAGTACAACACACGATTAGGAAAATTTTCTTGTTATCCTGATTTTACATTACGTTGGGAATTTGTAGCACAGAGGAATGCTTTGCATTTAAGCACTCAAGTTTGTAGAGTCCATTTTATGCTCATTTTTCTATCATCTTTCTGCATTTCCTCCATAACATTTGATCCTGGAATCCTTACTTGTCCCTACTCATTTAAAATAAATTCTTAGTTTTATTGTAGCCTCCTGTGTTTTGATCTGTCTTCATCCCGGATACTGTCTCTGGGATTGCCCGTGTCTCCCTGCTATGGCCTGGCCCACCCTCCTTGGAATCTTTCCAGGCCTCAGAGAACCCATCCTGCTTCCCATGTCCTAAAATTCTGCCCCTCAGTGAAGGGGATTTGGATTTAACACAAATTCTGAAATCCAACCCAGAGAGAAAGCTAAGCATGTAGAAAGATTTAAAAACAAAAAATATATATATCTTACTTTTTTTAAATATAAAAAGAATTGAATTTTGTTTCCCAATACAAAAAAGATTTACATATTTCTATTTGATTGAGGATTTTATTGAGAGTCCAAGCTAATCATCAGCATAGCAGATATCCTGCACAGACAGTCTAGGATGGGAGCTTAAGGGGCTTTATGTGATTTGATTTGGAATGGAAAGACAATGTTCCAGAGCAGAGAAATGACCAGCTTGTAACCATAAAGGAAGATTAATCTGGCACTGGTGACATTTTCAGTGGTAGAGAAAACAGAATAAAGGATAGAAGGCAACTAGCTATGGTGCAGCTACTGCCTCTGAGAGGAACACAGTTAAGGTGAAGGTATTGGTCAAGGAGACAAGGGTCTGAGCATAAGATATTTACCACAGTTAATTGATCGCATTTGGTGATTGATTGAATGTGAAGAGCAGAAAAAATTTCAAAGAAAGGACCAAAGTTGTATATTCCACAGGAACGTGAGAAAATGACTAAAACATTTATAGAGATTTCATAAGATAAATGTCTCAGCATTGAATGATTACATTACTTTATGAAATAGCTTATCATACATATGAGGCTGGGTGATATTATGTAGCTTTTAAGAAACTGGCATTGCCGAGACCGTTTTGGCTCAGTGGATAGAGCGTCGGCTTGTGGACTGAAAGGTCCCAGGTTCGATTCTGTTTGGGGGTATGTACCACGCTTGCGGGCACATTGCCACTGTGGGGCGTGCGGGAGGCGGCTGATAGATGTCTCTCTCTCTCATCGATGTTTCTGACTTTCTATGTCTCTCCCTTCCTCCCTGTAAAAAATCAAAATATATTAAAAAAAAAAGAAACTGGCGATTATGAAGAACTTGGAGCTCAAATTTATAGAATGGAAGGGTGAGGTCAAATAAATAGAAGAGAGTAAATTCAGAAAGGCAGAATGTCAAGTCAATGGCTCAGTAATAATTCAGTGCTTAAGTTGCCACCCAATCCCCCCGTAAAAAAACAAAACAAAACAAAACAAAACAAAACACACACAACTAAGATGTGTATTTTGTTAACAGTTTAAATGTTACCAACAAGGGCTCAAAAGCAAAGGCCTTGATTGACAGGTCATTGATAACTTTCAAGGACACAGTTTTGGTAAAGATGTGATTGAATCACAATGCAAGGATTATATTGGGAATCTTTTGACAAGGTTGGTAGCAAAAGAAAGAAAATTGTAAGAAATATGAACATTAAAGAGAATATTCTTTCAGTCCAGGGGTGACCTGATCATTCTAGTAGGCAGAGGGGAGGTTTCTGGGGAAGGATGGAAAGAAGACGCAAATCAAAGAAGTGTTGTAATGAGGTTATAAGAAATTACTTGCAACAGGTGAGGTGAGTCTGTGAGTGAATCTAGGGGATGGACAGCAAAAATGAACATGGAAAAAGAGTGAAAATCAGAATGATAAAGAAACAGTATATAATACTGAGGGTGGAAGATTAGGAAGATGTGGACAATCAGGACACATGAAAGTATTTTCATAAGTGGGGATACAGAAATAAACAGTTCTGAGAATCATAATTAAAACAATTTCCAGTATTTACTTTAAATATATTTTTATTGATCTCAGAGAGAAGGGAAGAGGAAGAGAGAGATAGAAACAACTGCATGCCCCACAGTGGAGATTGAGCCTGAAATCTGGCCATGTACCCTGACCACGAGTTAAATCGTGACCTCCTGGTTCAACCACTGAGCCATGCCGTCTGGACAATTTCCAGTATGTTGTTTAACAGTGAAAAACGTGTATGGGAAAAATAATAAAGAATAAGGGCAAAAAACAATGTCTTATCTTTTAATTCTAATATTTCTTTTGAGCAATGTGATAGCATGGACCTCAGGATTTCCCACAAACAGAGACCACAAACCAAGGAGGTCCAGGACTAGAAACCTTACCTCTCTCAGAGGATCGTTGAGTTCATTGAGAATATTTTCCTCATCAAAGATCTTGCCTTGGTATCTGTGTTCATAGTAATCATGAATCTTCTGACGCATATCAGCTGGCAGCTTATGGAATGACATGTATTGTTCCACTTGCTTATACTGTAAAGAAGAGAAAAAGGAAAATGAGAAACCATTGTTAGCTGAATGAGAAATCATCATGTTACTTTGCTATATTCAATAACACCTTAATAACAATAACAAAAGTAATTCTTTAAGGGCAAGGAATTAATGTACTAGGTTTAAATGTCACTCTTCTATGTCACATATTGCAGAAGGTATTTATTTAGGCAAATCTTTCCTGTAACAATCTGAGAGGATATGGAGAGAAGGCACGAAAAGATTTCAGAGTGAGTTTAAGGTTGTAGCCCCAGAAAAGCCAGTGATGAGGTAAAAATACATTTTTACACACACACACATATTCTTTTTTTAAATTTCATTTTTAGCTGAGTTCCAAAAGAAGTATGAAAAGTTGCTCTTTGGGACTTAATTTGGAGGAAGAATCTGGTGACTCTGAACAATGCAGAGAGTTTTATCTTGGGCCTTAAAGGGAAAGAACAGACCTACTTCAGTTTCGAACATCCAGGCAGAGAGCTTGACAGCTGTTCGCAAGTCAGAGAACAGATGCCTTGCAAAGTGAGAGAAGGTGTCCCGCTTCAATTTAGGACCCAGGAGAACATGAGGGTGAGACTAAATCCGCCTAATTTCAGAGCAGGAAGTTAACTCAGACCGTTAAGTTCATTTAACCAAGAAGTTCTTGAACTTGGGTATTTATGAACTCAGGTGGGGTAGTGGTCCTTTGGGAATGCAGGTTTTCCGTCTTCACTCTGAGATGATTCCCGTGACGTACAGGCCCCTGTGAATTTACACACATGCTCACATACACACCCAGAGTCACTATTTCTTTTTAAACATCCCTCCCTGCTAGTTAAACAGGACATGGTAGCACCAGTGTTACCTCGGAGCTTATTAGACGGGAATTTCAGGCCTCCCCCCAGATCTCTGAAATCAGCATCTACATCTTAAAAGGACCCCAGATGACTCATCACTTTTACATTTGAAAAATGCCTTTAATGTCTCAAAAACAGGTAGTTTTGATGCCTTACTTTGAAAAAAAATGAGGTAAAGCTCTCAAAATTAGTTTCATTGTACAGAAATAAAATTGATAATAAAAATAAAACAGTAAGAAATAAAAGCAGATAAAGGTCCTGGAATATGATTCTTCCCTTAAACAAAACAAAACACTTTTGATGTGTTATCATGGAAAGTTTTTTCTCAGATCTACCAGTTAGCAGAGTTCCGTCTAGAAAATCTAGGTCTTCTGCCTCCTGGTCTGCACTTCCTGTGATTATAATTGTAATTGATAACAGACACAGCTAATGAATAACAGCAATTGAATTCCTTCCATTTTCCCACATATTTCCCTTACATATACAGTTTATATTGTTTGGATGTTCCCTTTGATAGATTAGTATTGTCTAATGGAATACAATTTTCTCATGGGAATTCCTTTATCTGGTCACCAGATTATCCCCTTGAAGTCTTAAAGCCCACAAATGAATATATATATGCAGCAACTAGATTACGATTTAAGCATTTTGAATTTTAGGCACCGATGCTCTCACAGCCATTGTGTATACATGGCTTCTAGTATGTACCTGAGCAGTACAGGGTTAATATTTCCCAAAGAGCTCATAATCCATCTTCCTGTCTAATCTCTGTTTGCTAGCTCACTTCTAGAAACCTGGATTCGGTCTGCTGAGCCCTCACCAGCTGGTCCATAGGAAAGCAACTCTGGAGAGTGAAGCTGATTTGCAGCTGGTCTGGAAACCCGCTACCTTTACTTCTGGAGACATTTCTGTGCCTAGTTTTCACTCTTAGACAAAAAGGGGGCAGTGGAATATGTGATGAACTTTTCAGGGTCTAAAATGCCACTGGAGACTCCCAGGGTTAGCTTCTGCATTAATAACTTACAACTAACTTACTTGATTTTGATACCATTGTAACTAACCTTGTTATTGATAACAGGAAAAGAGCAAAGGGAAGGCCAAATATTATAGACATTTCATTTGGGCAGTTTTGCCAGGAAGTTAAAGCTTTACTCTCCCCAGGCCTCCACTGGTCTATTCCCTGCTGGGGCAAAGGTCTGCAGAAGGAGGAGAACAGACACATGCCCGGTGGAGCTGGGGTGGCAGTGGGAAGGTATGTGCTTGTCAGTCACACCTGGGAAATGGGCGTGGCCATGGCAGGGCATGGGATTTGGGATATTTAATCCGTCACACACTGGAATTCGTGGAGTGTGACACTTGACTCCTCTTCCTGACACTGGCCTACATGACCCATGATCATGTTGACCCTCTCCCTCCGCCACTGAACTAATGGACTGTAACTGGGCTGATGCTGAACTGGACCTGGCTGCAACATGGAATGGAAACTCTTGACATTGGCTTTGCTTTGAGCTCTGTGAGCCCCCAGCTATACCCCTGTGACTGGAATGGGACTTTGGAAACGCAGGGGTGTAATCCACAAATAAAAACCACTCGTTCTCCCATGCAAATCTCAGAACATTCTTTTCCTCAAGACAACAGAAGGAACCCCCACCAGTGGGGAAGAGGCCACCCAATTTCCCTGATAACAGTTTAACCAGTCTGGCTCAAGTAGATCAAAAGCTAGGGGAGCTTTGCGGGTGAGCGTCCCCCAAACCAAAGCTTCCTGCCCAGATCCTGATGGAAGAAACCAGAGACAGCTCACCCCAGGTGCTCACCTGAGGGGAGCTCACTCTGGGAAAGGTGTTGGCTTCTGATGTTTATTTGTGTCTCTTTCTCTGCTGTGTGGTCCCTTTGCCTTAAAACAAAAGCCTCCTGTGAGCAAGTCTGGCATCTGATGAGGCCTGACAAACCCCCGGCCTTGGGAAAATAAAACAGCTACAGACAATAGGACCAATAAAGCTTGGATACTGACTACAGCGATGAAAGTCCTTTCTGTTCTGGCCAAATCAAGAATTCACTGCCAGCTGGTGTCTGGCGGTCTCTGCTTACCCTTCTCAACAAGCTTCCTGCCCAAACACTGCTTGGAGTGGTGGAATGTTCAACCTTAGGACACTGAGCTCTGGATTTCTCAATTCTGTGTACGCATCTTAGGGGTCTAAGAGGCAGTGTTAACATTTAACCATGCGGCATTCATTTGGAGGAAAACTGCATCTATGTGCAAAGGCCTAGTCACTTAGAGGAAAAATTAGCTGCTCCATGTCTGTCTCGGGAATTGGAAAACGAATCCTGGATTAGCTGCATACAAACATCACATGTGAAACTTATTTTATTTTTAAGGCAAGTCGGCGTTGGTTGAAATACTGTTGTTTTCCTTACAAAATTCATTTCATCCCTTTAGACTTCAGTGTCCTGATCTGCAGCAAAAAGGGTGTTGGGCCAAATGGTCTACCTTGTTCCTTCGGAACAAAATTTCTATAGGTATTTCTGGTCATTTATTCATAGTGAGCCAGCTTTGATTTCTGAGCCGATCCTACGCATTTTAACCACTCTCTGACATGGCGATTATTGATCTAACAAGTGTTAATTGATTGCTGCGTGTGCTAATGGTTCTCAAGGGGGCGGTTGTCAAATACCGGTACCACCTGGGACATTAGGAAGGCACATTTGTATTCTCCACTTGGACCCGCTGAGTTAGAATTGCAAACTCTGAGCAGTTTGTGTTTTAAGATACTCTCAATTCGCTAAAATATCAGAACCACTTTGATATGCCAAGTACTGTGCTATCTTAGGACATAAGGAAAAGCTGTGACACAGCGAGAGTCAGGAAAGAAAAAAAATTCAGGTTTGACAAGTTAAGGTTAAGATGCCCATGGCACATCCTAATGCATATCTATGGGTCAGGTCAGGACAGAAAGTACACATAGCTGATGACTCAGCGGTTACTAAGGAAGGAGGGGTCAAACAAGGAGAGAAAAGAGAAAAAGTAGATCCTACATTTTAAAAGCAGTGGAGTCAATGGAGATTGATCAAGGGAAGGGAACTGACATTTGTCAACAAGACATGCAAGCAGAATCCAATAAACATGATTAGCAGAATGCAAAGAAGGACAAAGTATTGAGAGAAATTCTCAAAAGGAATATTCCCTAAGCAAGAGTATTGGACACTGCCCAGTGAATTTGGAAATGGGGTAGTAATCCTCCTTAGAACTAACAGAATAGTCTTTTGACACCCAAATATCATTGTATCCACTGAAGATGACTAGAAGATAGGGATCAACGAGTTATACTTTTAAATTTATTACAAAAACAAAGAACATAATAATAAAAACTAGTAAGTTAAGTCAAATGAAGCTCTTAGTTTATGATTCTAACTCTGGTCATCAAATCTATAAAACATTGCATATAGAAGTAGTTAACTTTTTACTGAAGTCTGTCTCTCAGAATGCACGGAGTTACTGTACAACAATGTGCTTTCTGGAATCTCAGGATATTTTTCTACAATGTAGCCCATGCTGACAGCAAACACTTAACCTGTGCGATGCCTCTGTGTAACTTGAAATGGCAACAGTAATTGTCATTGCATCACTTTTTGAAATTTTTATATAAAGAGACTCCAAATGATTCTAGAAACAATGATTACAGGTCATTGCTACCAATAAGCCTCCTTGGCAGAGATGACAGTGAATGCTCCCAGGTGACCCAAAACTGGGCTACTTCCTTCTTTTTATTATTCAGCTTGCCTTGAAAATGACCAGATTCCAAAATGTTTTCCAAAAGTCAGGGTAGCTCTGTTTAAGACTTAACTAAGCAAATAATTAAAAAAAACAAAAACAATGACAGGTCAGTATATTTAAGAATTAGAAGAAAATGCTTAATTACCAAGTAAATAAATTATTCCTATAAAACACTCTTAGGAAGTTAGTTTTAGTTATCTACGTACAGTGGTACCTCGAGATACGAGTTTAATTCGTTCCGTAACTTTGAGGCATGGGAAACTATGAGACACTTGAGTGGCAGTAAACTCGTGGGTCATGTGCAGCCGGCCGATCCGCGCAATTACTCATATCTCAACTGTTGGTCATATTTCAAAGCAAAAATCGCCCGCTCGATGGCTAGTATCTCAAAAATCTTGTATGTTAGGGCACTCGTATCTTGAGGTACCACTGTATATATAAAAGCCTAAGTGACCAAACCATTAGTTGACCTGTCACTATGATGCGCACTGACCACCAGGGGCAGATGCTCAATGCAGGAACTGCCCCCTGATAGTCAGTACACTCCCACAGCCAACCTCCCATGTTGGCTAACCTCCCACTGTCCCTTCCCCCGGCCATTCAGCCCTGATTGGCCCCGATCAGGACTGGATGAGACAACCCCTATGGGGCCCAATTGCCAGCAGGCCGAGGGACCCCACCCATGCATGAATTCGTGCACCAGGCCTCTAGTTTTAGAATACAAGTCAAGAATATAGATGACTGCTAGAAATTGAAACATTCATTATCATTATAATAGAGTTTAAATCTGTGCTTGAGTATTTTAAAATCTTTTAGAGTGTTTTACTGCTCTAAATGGCTTTGCTTTTTATTATTGCATTTTTTCCAAGTGTGTGTGTGTGTGTGTGTGTGTATGAAAGTTATTGTGATTGTTAATTACAGATTTACAGATTGACACACTGTGGTCACCTAATCACACTCTCATTTGTCGATAGGATCATTTAAAACATAATGTGCTATATAAACACTCTTTTTTAAAGTTAAATTTATTGGAATGACTTTTTCCAGGCACCCAACTAAACAGTTTACTCATATTTGTTCATGTAATCCTCACAACAACCTTATAAGATTGTACCATTATGTTCACTTTACAGATGATGAAGCTGAGGCACAGAGGATTTAAATAGCTTGTGGTTAATAGGATCATATAGGTTTTAAGACACTACCTCATACATGTTAGAATGACTATTATCAATAAGACAGATGATGACAAGTGCTAGAGAGGTTGTGGAGAAAAATAGAAGCCTCATTCACTGCTGGCAGGGATGTAGAATGATACAGCCACTATGGAAAACAGGATGGAGGTTCCTCTAAACACTCTTATGTAACACTCCAACACTTTATTTCACTCACAGATGACCTTACTTAAAATTTTAAAAAAGTAGAAGATGTACCAACATGAACATCTATTAACTCATTTAGAAAGATACCTGTTTTTTGCTTCTTGTTCTTATAACTATGAAAAAAAGTATCTTTTCTCTCATTTGAAGTTAATCTTTCAACTATGTTAAAAGATTAGCCCTCCTCGGGAACATTACCCTGTGTGCTATAGTATCTATCTTACAACTTCATCTTTCTCTGCACGTATTGGTTCTAGCAAATAGCTTTCAAATATACTTGCCTTTCATTTCAAAGAAAAACAACAATAATAATAAGTAATCCTTGGATATTACAAACTATTTTCCAGGCACCCAACTAAGCAGTTTACTCATATTTGTTCATGTAATCCTCACAACAATATTATAAGATTGTACCATTACGTTCACTCTACAGATGATGAAGCTGAGGCACAGAGGATTTAAATAGCTTGTGTAGTCACATAGCTAATCAGAGTTGAAGTGAGGATTTGAACCTAGGCCATCTGGATTCAGTTTAGTTTGTGTTCTTATTCTTTACTTGATATTCCTGTCTTCAAAAAAAAAAAAAGGATCTCCATTGAACATAAGTAACCCTCAATCTACCACCCAATTTTTTTCCTTCTCTTTCTCAACCAATTCTTTAAAAAGTGGTCTATTATCTTACTGTCGCTCCCTCTTAGAAATTTAAACACAGAATCATAGTTCCATTCCTTCTACTCCACTAATACTCTTATATTTAAATGGTTTCCCAATGATTACTGTGATAATTAGATGCTTTGAAAAGACACTCTTATTTGGTATGAACAGCAATGGACACTAGTAGCTGACCCTGCTGGTGCCCCATGTAAACCCCTGCCCTTGCCAGATGGCCACTTCTAACTTCAACTATACCTATTCTGGATAGTCCACCTCAGGGTTTCTGCCTGAGGAATTCAGGAAACTTCCTCAGCTTGAGGTAGAGTTGTATGGGAGTTTGGGAATGGGGGAAATGTAGGTCATACTACCCAGAGTGACATTCAATCAATGAGGAATTGGCGTCTCCAGATTTATGTCATGGCCTCCCCTCCTTCAGGTGCATTCTGGATCTTTCCTCAAGGACATCAGTGGGGCCAAGTCCACTTGTCCATGTCTGAGAACAACTCAATCAAATATACATCATTGGCTTTATCCAAGTCTTACTCTTCGTGCTCCCCATTCTGCTTCATGGAGTGTTCTGCTTCTTGGAATTATTACCCAATAAATTACCTGCGCCCAAATCCTTTTCTCGGGCTCTTTTAGGAGAATGCAAATTAAGACAACATTATTATTGATCCTAGAAGGCATCGTAGCCCCCGGCTTTTATCTTCTTGCTTCCTTCTTTCCTCTCTGGCTGCTTTCTGTAGTCTTATTTACTGATGTCTCTTTATATGTTGGTGTTCCAAAGGCCTATCTTACAGACTTTTAAAAATATTTGACCTCACATATTTTCCTTGAGTAAGCCTTCCCTCACCTGACTTTAGTTACTATCAGATACTACTGGTTTCCAATCAATAATCCCATCAGAGTACTAACTGCTGATCTTCAGACTCATCTGCCCATCTTCTGCTTAAGCATCCACCTTTAAAACATGTCTCAAAGCACCGGTTTGGCTCAGTGGATAGAGCGTCCGCCTGTGGATTGGAAGGTCCCAGGTTCGATTCCGGTCGGGGGCATGTACCTGGCTTGCAGGCACACCTCCAGTGTGGGGTGTGCAGGAGGCGGCTGATCAATGTCTCTCTCTCATTGATGTTTCTGACTTTCTATCCCTTTCCCTTCTTCTCTGTGAAAAATCAATAAAATATATTAAAAAAAAATATGTCTCAAAGCACATCAAACACAACATGTCCCCAACTGAGGTCGTCTCCTTTCTCCCCCACACCTTCTCTGTCCAACCAACGGCCTAAGCTGTAGATCTGGCTTAGAGGATAACCATCTCTCTGTTTCCAATATGTTTTACCTTTATTCTCCACACATTAACCACATTGACACTTTTGGAGTCCACTTTCTCTGAGTATTTTTTTCCTACCACCTGGCTCGACTCAAACTTTAATGAACATTCAGATAACATGGGATCTCACGAACATGAAGATCCCTGTCCAGGATGGGTGATGCTGGAACTGAGATGTGGTTCTAGCTAAATAGCTTTCAAATACACTTGCCTTTCATTTCAAAGAATACCACCAATAATAATGTATCTAACTATTGTTAGATATTCTAACAATATCCTAGATGATGCTTATGCCAGTTATCAGAAACTCACAGAAGAGAAGTCTCAATTAGATTAGATGGGCCATGTACCAGGTAGTGTCCCTCCACACCAAGCCTACACCCTGGCTCTTTCCCCACCATCATAACTGCTTATTAAGTTTTCTATATTCTCCACTAGACCACAAGCATTTTAAACTGTAATTTCACTGATGTATCTCTATTTTCTAATACAGTGACTCACATATAGTAGCTGTTCAATATTTGCTGGATTAGTTATATATATTCTAAAATATTCCTTTTATGTAAACTATATCGTTTAGTCTTCATTGGGAACCAGATTTAAATTACATTTTGAAATACTACCAACATGACATCAGTCAGTTTTGTGTGATAAGGCGAAATATATGTAAAACATTTAAATTCCTTACTTATTTTTTTTTAAAAAATTTTTTCATTAGAAAGAAAAATAAAACACCCATTTATTGTGACAAAATGTTTATCCCCCCTCCTCCTCTGGTGTATAATATGCCTTATTTGAAGTAGTTTAAAGATCTATAACTTAGTTCATTGACTTTACATTAGATGCTAAAGGACAAAGTGTTTCCTAAACTATGAAGTCTGCTAGTCATAAACCTAGAGGTAATATTTCAGACCAAGGTGAAATTGTATATGCTACCCATGATTACAGATTTTATACTAATAATTTGGGTTAGTTTAATTAAAATGGCATACATTTTTAAAAAATTGTGTGCTTTCCAGGTTGTCACATTATATCCTGTGTGTGTGTGTGTGTGTGTGTGTGTGTGTAAAATTAGTCAATGAAAAGATGGTAGTTTAATTTTTAATTGTACATTGGAAAGATATATTCACTCTCTGTACTAGAACTGAACATTTCTTTTACCAACACCCTTAACCCAGTGGTCAGCAAACTCATTAGCCAACAGAGTGGCAAACTGTGGCTCAGGAGCCACGGTTTGCAGACCACTGCCTTAACCATTTAAAATTTTTTTATTGACTTCAAAGGGAAGAAGGGAGAGGGAGAGAGAGAGAGAAACTTCAATGATAAGGAAGAATCACTGATCTTCTGTCTCTTGCATAACTCCTACTGGGGATTGAGCCTGCAGTCTGGGCATGTGCCCTGACCTGGAATCGAATTATGACATCTTGGTTCATGGGTTGAAACTCAACCACTAAGCCCCACCAGCTAGGCCTCAACCAATTCTTTAAGCTTTCAGTGATGGCTGATAAATTATTTACATAAGCCCTGTATAATTATGTGTATTCAAAAGATTAATATTTGAAACTAAGGATGTCATTAAAAATATCACGGACATTCTTCATTATTTTTGGTGAAAATATTTCTTAGCATTAGTAACAGCTTGACTTGCTTTTGAAAGTCTCTTGTTTTTTAATATGACTGTTTCTATTTCACTGTCCCCGGCTTTCCAAATTTCAAGCAACTGCATATCTGAGGATAAACAATAATAACTAAGAGTAAATATCATCTGGAGAATAATTAAAATATGACAATGAATTAAAGACTCATCACCATGGAGAAACAACATATCTGATGAAGAAAGAAGCTTTTACAATCCTTAAAATGAGTACTCCTCTGTATTAGTTTGTTTTTCAAAAGTGGGTAATTCTAACAAAGACTAATCCCATCTATACAAATTAAAAGCATGCTTTTCCTTAAGAGCATGATATATAACAAGATTGAAACAGATATGATTATAGTGCTTATCAGGTCTGACATGATGTGCTATTAAGAAGCGATGAAGCAGCACAAACGTATATTAAACACAGCCAGTCAAAACCCACCTTTCAGACCTGAGTATTGATCAGGCGTTAGTCTCACATGGAACAATTTAAAACCCGTGTTAACCCACCGGGGAAGTGACAATATGTATTAACTCTAACAACCTTGGGAAATACCTACCAGCGAGTAAGGGGATATTAGAAGAAAGTGCTAAGTTCTCTGCAGAATGAGAAGAAGCATAGACGTCTTGTTTAAGCAAGGTCACGTTTTAACAAAAGGTGAATATTGTCAGTTGATTAAAAAAACACACACAAACATACATATATATGTATGTTGTGAATATACTTATCAATATATAGAAATATGGATTCCTGAATATAAGTGTACAAACATCATGATTAATAATACCAGGGGGGAAAGATACTTTCAGAAAACCAGTCATGGAATTTATAGTAAAAGGAAAGGATCTGAACCTTATAAACTCAAACACTATGAATCTAGTAGTCATGGGTTAATATAAAATATGACATCGTCAGTTCCACCATACATTTCCTGGAGTGCTGAGAGAAGACAATGCCTTCTAATCTAACTAGCATAAGTTTAAAAATGGCTTCTTAAAGTTGGAAACATTTAGCAAGAGCACAAAACAAGCTTGCAGGAGAAACACCTTAGCAGCCGGTGAGAGCAGATGTTCACTAAAAAAATAAGGCACCTTCTGCAGGGCCAGTGGTGTCAGCCACCATATGAAGATAAATCAAGTTCTATGTGTTACTGGGCAGGGAATGGCCTGGCTGTTATTGGCCAACCAGAGTGAAGAGGTAGATCCAAAAAAGGGACCAAGGAGCCACTGGATGCCCACGGTCAAAGCCAGGTAAGCAGAGGCAGCAAAGCGAAGGAGTTTCGAATCCTGTTCCACTGCATCCTATGGTGGGCAAGGGGCCAGGGGCCCACACTGCTTCTAATGATCAGCCAGATTTTTTTGTTAATTTATATTGATAGGACAAGTATGGCTTTAGTTTCACTTGGTAAGTATTTATGGCCTTAGGTTGTATTTTTTAGATTTTTAATAAATCTTTATTGTTCAGTTTATTACAGATGTTTCTCTCACCCCCCCCCCCCCGCCATAGATCCCCTCCACTTGATTCCCCACCACCATCCCAAGCCCTTACCCCCCGCCACTGTCCTTATCCATAGGAGTAAGATTTTTGTCCAATCTTTTCCTGCACCCCCCACTCCTCCTTTCCCTCGAGAATTGTTAGTCCATTCCCTTTCTATGCCCCTAATTCTATTATATTCACCACGTTATTCTGTTCATCAGATTTGTAAAAATATATTTTATTGATTTTGTACAGAGAAGAAGGGAGAGGGACAGAGAGTTAGAAACATCGATGAGAGAGAAACATCGATCAGCTGCCTCCTGCATGCCCCCTACTGGGGATGTGCCCACAACCAAGGTACATGCCCCTGACCGGAATCGAACCTGGGACCCTTCGGTCCGCAGGCCAACACTCTATCCACTGAGCCAAACCGGTTTCGGCTGTTCATCAGATATTTTATTCACTTGATTTTTAGATTCACAACTGAGGCTTCAAGATGGTAACGCTTTAATGGTTTTCTTTTCTGTTTTCTTTTCTTGTACTGAATGACCTTAAGGAAGGGCACTTGATCAACAGTCATTGCTAATGGGTATCTTTTTAGCTAGGTGGGTAGCCGGCCATTTTCCTACAGTTGAGTTGGGAAGCAGACATTACAATAGAAATGATCAGTGACAGAGGAATTGGAAAAATATGCTAGTGCCCCTCTTTTCTTCATAATCAACAGTCGTTGATGGAGAACGTTGTCAGCTTTGAGTTTCCTAGTTTTCAATAATAATATAGATTCACCGAGAAGTCTTAAAAGTATATCTGCAGTCCAGACCTCTTTCCATCAGATTCTTTATGTTCAATTACCCAATTGGTATCTTCTCTTGAATATTTAATAAGGAGCTGACAGTTGCCATATCCAAGGCTGAAATCCTTCCCTAAACCTCTTATCACTATAGAATAGCTCATGGCTGCACATCACATAACTTTATACCAGTGGCTGAGATTGGCAACATGGCATTGCTTTTGCCATATCTTTTCCTCTTATTTGCTACGTCTGTCAGTGAGTTTTATTCCATGCACATATTTTTTAATTTAAAGCTTTGTTAAAGTTTAATTTACATAGGGTAAAAATTCTCATTTTAAGCGCACATTTTCATAAGCAATCAAGTTTTAGAACATTCCCATCATTCCCTAACGTTCCCTCGTTCTCTGCGTGGTTATCACTTCCCCACCACTGATTCCAAAAAACTGCTGATCTATTTCGTGTCACTTGCTTTGCCTTTTCTAGAATTGTAAATAAGTGGAACAATATCATCTTCAGTCTTTGGCATCTGGCATTTTTTTCACTTAGCATGATGTCACTGAGATATATCCACGTTGCGTACATCAGTATATATTCTTGTAATGTTTCTACTGCTGAGTAATGTTTCTGGATCTTTTATAATATACTAGAGGCCCAGTGCACGAAATACAGTGGTACCTTGAGATACGAGTGCCCTAACATACGGGATTTTTGAGATATGAGCCATCCATCGAGCGAGCGATTTTTGCTTTGAAATACGAGCAACATTTGAGATAGGAGTCATTGCGCGAATCGGCGGGCTGCACACGACCCACCAGTTTACCTCGACTGGAGTGTCTCATAGTTTCCCACGCCTCAAGGTTACGGAACGAATTAAACTCGTATCTCGAGGTTATCACTGTATATGCAAAAGCAGGCCTTCCTTCTCCCGGCTGCCAGCACTGGCTTCCCTCTGGCACCCAGGACCCGGGCTTCCCTTGCAGCTCTGGCTTCTCCCAGAAGGACGGAAGGACATCCAGAAGGACGTCCGGTTTAATTAGCATATTGTGCTTTTATTATTATAGATTCACCTAGCCATCTCTACCCTGCAAACTCGCTCCAAGTCATCATCATCTCTTAGACGGGTGACTTCAAAGGCCTTCTCGCTGTATCTCTCTGCTTCTCCTTTGGACTCCTCATCATTTCTTCTCAGCCCAGTGTTATCCTTCTAGAATGTAAGTCTGCCCATGCCATGCTTTTGTTTAAAACCTTACATGTATTCCCGTCTTAGAGGAAAGATGTACATCTTTCGATAACCGACAAGGCCACATGTGAGCTTGCTCCCTGTACCTTCTCCCACAGTCCTGCCCTCTCCCTGAGCTCCCCTCTGATTGCTGTCCTTGGCCCGGAAATACAGGAGAAGATCAAGAGCACCAGGAAGTACAAGCGTCCCAGAGAAGACAGCGAATAAATACACCACACCTTCCTGCATCCTGTTTCCCTCAATGGAGATGAACAGAAAGCCTTGTGACATTAAAATAAAATAAATTGTGAACACAGTGTACAAGTTTAACCTCTAAATGCATTTTCAGATGGAGACAGGTGGCTTTAGTCTATACCCCAGAACACTCCAGTGTGTGTTTACATTTCTCTGCGTTGTAGTCGCATAAGGCAAAGAAGTGTGAAAGTCAGGGACTTGATCATTCTGGGTCATGAGCGTGAAGAGTTTTAATCACAGCTTTAGGCAAGCTGAGACCAGTGTAGGCGAACCTCTAAGAACGGATAATTTTGGCTCTGTATTTTGTTAAATCGAATTGTCAAGTCTGTAACGACAATGACAATGACGGCAACGAACCGTGCTTTGCAAGAGGACTCTGGTGTTTGAATTCATGGGGTGGAATTCAAACAGACACAGCCTGTTTTACTTGGAGAAAATGAAAATGGCATGGGAATTAGAGTTCTTATGTATACATGTAATAAAAAAATAAATAGAAATGCTAATCAAAATATATATATATATATATATGTGTGTGTGTGTATATATATATTTTTTAAAATAAAAATAAAAAGTAAACCATAAAAAAATAAATAAATAAATAAAAATATATCCCTGGCTCTGCTTTACCGCTAATGGAGTATATAAAGACACTACAGTGTGAAAAACAAGACCGTTTTAGTTCTTCAAACAGATAAAACTTTACATGAAGCAATCAACTAGTCACACATATGAATACTAACAAGTATATTCCTCTAATATCATCAAACAAATAAAAAATCAGATAAAAATAAAACCCCTGAAAATGAAAATAAACTTGGGATTAATAAGATTTTAACAACAACAAAAAAAAAACTGGACATATCTGACTCCCAATTTTCCTACTTAAAATAACATTCCAGCACTTTAATATTTTCTATATTAAAACAGATGGCTTTAGTGCTTCAGAAAATACTGAATACATTTCCAACATAATATAGTTCAGATTAGAAAAATGATTGATATATAAATTTTTCACATCTTTTCTGCACATTAGCATCAAATGTGGAAGGAAGAGATAACTACAGGGTTATAAATAACTAAAAATGGAAATCACATTTTTAAGTAGTAGCGCCTACATATATTATTCTTGTTAATTTAAGGTTTTGATAATTATAAATTGCCTCTTTTTTCCCTGTAGTGGACTAACATTTGCTATTCATTATAGTCATACACTTTTCTTCTTCTCCAAGTACTTTCTCTACAAGTCTGCTAGGTCTTATTATTAGTAGTAACAAACACACAAAATTTGCAGTTATCACAAAATTGAAGAATGGAAATTAGGTTGAAGGTAAATGAAAAAACTATAAAACTATCTTGAAATCTTAGTCATCTCTTCTCAGAAGATAGTGACAGAGCGAAGCCTAGAATACTTTCCTCTCAACTGCAGAATTGTGCTCTTAGCTAAACACAAAACCCATAAACATGCTAAAGATAAATACTGTTTCACATGTGTACAATGTCAAAGAAATAAAGGGCAATAGAGCGATGACTGGCCCATTTAAGAACTGGGTTCTCCTTTTGATTGATGCTCCTTCGATGTGTTTATTTGTAGAGGAATTCTTGGGATGTCTTATTTTGATCTAAATAAGTAATGGGGAAAAGAATATCTCAAGGCTAGAAAAGATACAAAAATAACGTAGGGACTACACCGAGTAAGCTGATATGTGGACAGCATTATTAGAAAGCAACCTATCGCTTTAAAAATTAAACAGGTGATGATAGCCGTGATGATCACATTCCCAGGATGATTTACAGTTGTTCCTCCCCACAAGCCCAGGAGGCAGGCGGGGCAGGCTTGCAGGTGCCTGTATCTTCCTGAGAAACTGGGACTCATGGAGGGAAGCAGCATGCCTGAGGCTAAGATCTATTTTCTCTGTGGGGCCGGGACTCTGAACCGTGTTCTTCGCACATAGAGCAGATGCCCGTGTTTTCTGTGAATTTTGTACTGCACATCGCTCTGAAGCAGTAAACATCTCTTCTGACTTCCTGACGTGACTGTTTTTTAAAGGCTTCCAGGAAACTCAGACATGCAGCCTGGGTTGAGAACTGCCGGTTTAAAATACGAAGAGAGCAAGCGGGAGTTATAACATGAGGAACATCGGTCCTCTGAGGACTGCTGGAGGGAGGCAGGATGCTACCCTGGAGGAGAGAGCAATCGAGAGACGGAGTCTGACCTAGTGTTTTCTGTTGTCGCAGCAGAACCAGGGACAGTGGCTAGAAACTCTGAGACAGATGCCACATTAATGGAAGGCCTGGCATTCATAAAACTCAAACATCCTATATAATAAAGAGCTAATATGCTAATTAGACCAGATGGAGGAATGACCTTCTGGAATGATCAGTGGGCGGGGCTGCAGGGCTGTGAGGGCCGAGCCCCTTGCATGAATTTCGTGCACCGTGCCTCTAATTTCAAAATAAATGTGTGCTCTGGGAGGTGGTGACCTCTGTGTTGAGGAAAGTCAAGAATGGACAACTAGGGATGGAGGAAATGGAGGGAACCGACCATGGAAAAATTGAGAGAGAGAAGAGATGACTAAGATTTCGAGATAGTTTTATAGTTTTTCATTTATCTTCAACCTAATTTCCATTCTTCGATTTTGTGATAACTGCAAATTTTGTGTTTGTTACTTATTAATATATTTTTAAAATATTCTCATTTAAAAATAACTGATACTGCCTTATACAATTTTAGGACAAAATGTGTTTGCATGGACCAAAATGTGTTTCCGTATTGCCAATATACATGTCCCCATTTAAGGGTATTTTAGGAGAGAGATGGCATATGTTGGAGAGAACTCTCCCATTGGGGACACTCGGATCTGAATGCAAATTTTCAGCTCTGTTGTTTTTCGGTTACATGGCCTTGAACTAGTAACTAGACTCCCAAACAGAAATTACAGAGACCAAATCTGAGAATTAAATAAGTGGCGTTAAATAAATATTAGTTTCCTAATTTATGTCTTATCTAACTAGTGACAATGTCCTGAGCTGGCTCAATGACGCATGTGAAATATGGCAAGGAAGTTCAAATAGGAAAGGTACAAGATTAAAGTATTTATGTAAACATATTACAATTTTTTTAAAAAAGGAACATAAAGGTGTTTCTTTGTCTCCCCAAAGATCTCAAATTTGGAGATCTCTGCACTCCATAACTCACACAGCTTTACAACCTTGTATTGTAAGTCATTTTCCAACCCTGCACTTCATGGCCAGAACATAATGAACGTGCTTTGAAATGTGCTCTAACCATGCTGGGTCCCATTTAAATGGTCCTGGATGACTCATGGCAATCAATAGGAACAACACCTCCATACTATACTTAGAACAGCAGGTACTGCCTGGATTTTTTCATATTTCTGTATTGCATTTTCCTGAGGCTTCTACTTAATTAATTGCTCATGTCAGTGGTCCCAAGATATGTAGGCCTGTTGTCTTTCCACGAAATTGTCTTTGCTAATTGCTGCCGATGCTGCTCTAGCTCTTTTCCTGTGATGGGATCCATTTTTAGCTGTAACTTTCCAAATATTTAGGGGTCTATTTTGCACACAATCACCTGCCGCCAAGTCTTTATAGCCTTTGTCAGACTCTAGCTCAAACTAACCCAGAACAAAATTAATGGTTTTTGGTAAAATCAGTCAACGAGGAGTTAAGTATTTGAGAAGGAATTTAATGCAACCACTCCTTATACCCATATGTTGACAGTGTTTTGCCTAAGATTTAGGGAGGTTTTAGTTTAATGATCTGGAAGAAATATTGGCACTCCTATATTATTGCAGCACTTTTCACAATTGACTATTTGTAGTAACAGCCTAAAAGTCCATCAACAGATAAATGGATAAAAAATGGGGTATATACCTACCGTGGAAGACTATTTATCCTTAAAAAATAAGGAAGATTTGCAACATGCAAGAAAATGGATAAACATAATGGCATTGCGCTAAGTGAAAGACACCAGTCAGAGAAAGACAGACATTGCAGGATTCAGATTCTATAAGTATCTTAAATAGTCAAGTTCATAGAGTCAAAGAAGAAAAGGTAGTTCCCAGGGGCTGAAGGAAGAAAGAAAAGGGGAGTCACTAATGAAAAGGAATGAAGTTTCAGTCGGAAGGATGAATGAGCTCTAGTTATCTGCTGTATACAGTCAGCAATAATGTAGTGTATGCTCAAACATTTGAGAAGGTAGATCACATGTGGTTTTTAACAATGAAATTTATAAAAAGAAAATTATGCATATTTTTAACATTTTAATTGATTTGAGAGAGAAAAAGAGAGAGAGAGAGAAACATCCCTTTGCCACTCCACTTATTTACACATTCATTGTTTGATTCTTGCTTATGCCCTGACCAGATATCAAACCTTCAAACCTGCAACCTTGACATACTGGGATGATGCTCTAACCCAGTGGTCGGCAAACTGTGGCTCGCAAGCCACATACGGCTCTTTGGCCCCTTGAGTGTGACTCTTCCACAAAATACCACAAGCAGGCGTGCGTGTACAGTGCTATTGAAACGTCGTTTTTGGCTCTTTCAAGAAATTTCAATCGTTGTACTGCTGATATTTGGCTCTATTGACTAATGAGTTTGCCGACCACTGTTCTAATCAACTGAGCTACCTGGCCAGGGCTGGAAGTATTTTCAAAATACATTAAGTGAAAATGAAGAACTTGAAGAATAAGTTGAAGTTTGCGGATTCAAGTAGCTTTACAATTATAAGCACCCCAAATACAAGTTCATTCTTGTATTATCATTAATTATTTTGTATTTTTCCATACCAACAACTGTAAACCTACTTTTGCCCCACCTGCATATTGTGGATAGCTACTGTACTCTGTTCTGCCCTTCTTGAAGAATGTAAGTTCTATCGGGTGATGTTATTGGGACACTAATTAATGTTCTAAATTGCTGCATTCTAGGTTATTAAATGGTTCATAATATGTGTTAAAAATTGAAATGATAAATTTTATGTTATGTATATTTTACCACCAAAAAATAGGAAAAATTAACAAGCCTAAGATTTCATGACCCTGACATCTGCTAATGCATCAGTGAATTTCTTTAAAAAAAAAAAAAAGATTTTATTGATTTTTCACAGAGAGAAAGGGAGAAGGATAGAGAGTCAGAAACATCGATGAGAGAGAGACATCAACCAGCCGCCTCCTGCACGCCCCCCACTGGCACAACCAAGGCACATGCCCTTGACCGGAATCGAACCTGGGACCTTTCAGTCCACAGGCTGACACTCTATCCACTGAGCCAAACTGGTCTCGGTGTATCAGTGAATTTCTTGTACACTGTGTGCTCTTGGAAGACCTGTTCCTCCTTTTACATATTTCACATACTATGGAGACAGCAATATTATGTTTTGATGTCAGAGGATCATGAGGTAATTTTTTTTGTTTGTTTTTTTGTCACATCACAGGAAATTCCTGGGACTAAGGGATTAAGACATCCTGCAACTTGTTCAAAATGAGCTTATTTCCCTCACTTTTTATACAACTAAAAATTATAAAATGTTATTTCCTCTTCCAAAGAAAATGGCAGAGGAAGGATAAGTGTGCTGTGAGCATGGTAATTGTGAGCAGCTATCTTCAACTGCACTAAATCACATGGTGTTTCCCATTAGAAGCAGTGTTATCCTATCACAAACCTCTTTTTCAAGGGAACAAAGCTAGATTTCTCATGTAATTTTTACAATCAATTTATGTAAGAGTCTTAATAAGTATAAGATTAGCAAGTGCAGAAAGGAAGAACGTAGCTTATTAACAAGCTATATTCCCACATAACCTTATGCCTTTGAAGATAAGAGTATTTTTCCAAAAAATCAGAGAGGAATTCTCTGAAGTCACAGAATCCAATCTATTCTGTAAGAATTTCAGGTAAGTTTATAAAGGAAACAGTAGATCCTAGGGTCCTCCCCCTCATATTGTGAAACACCACAGCGAATATTATCACTCAAATGTCCTGGTCATTTTTACAGGTTATGATGTACTAATACATTTTGTATGTTTAATGCCACCACTTTTTCTTATAAATCATTGCAACTTATTGTACTAATTTTCCTGAAAAAAATAACCAATTATTATTTTAAAACATGAACACACAATTTTAAAATCTACAAATAGGTTTAAAATCCACAAGGAACTAACAAAACTATTAATTTTTATTCATTTAAAATAATGAGGTATTCTCAAGATCAATCCACGTGGTCACAAATGACAATATTTCATCTTTTCTGATGGCAGAGTAGTATTCTATTGTGTATATGCACCACATTTTCTTTATCCAATCCAAAGTTTTGAGGAACACACATAATGTTTTCCATAGTGGTTGTACCAATTTACATTCCCACCAGCAGGGAATCCAAAACGAATGGGGTTCCTTTTCCTCCACATCCTCTCTAACGCTTGTTATTACTTCTCTTGATGGATCTTGAGAATATCATGCTAAGCAAAATAGGTCAGACAGAAAAATTCAAGAACCATCTGATTTCAATTATCTGTTGGATATAAAACGGGAAACAACAAAAGTATAAAAACAGACAAGAAAAACTCATAGACACAGACAACTGTATGATGGTTGTCAGAGGGGAAGGGCGCTAGGAGGTATGAGTGAGAGGTAGGTAGTAAGGGGTAAGTAGGTTCAAATATATAGTGATGGAAGGAGAGTTGACATTAGGTAGTGGGCACACCATGCAATGTAAAGATGATAAAACTTGTACACCTGACCTACATAATTTTCTTAACCAATGCCACTCCAATAAAATTAATTAAAATATGTCAAACAGTAATGGGGTATATCAAGATAATATCAACAGTGATTAATGTCAGCATCATTTTAACATTAACATATAAAAGAATAAAAATACCAACCAAAGAAATATTTCCATATACTTCTGCTCCAGAAGAAAATAGAATTTATAGAACATTTGCTAGCAAAACCCATGAAATTCCCTTATTTACTCACATTTTAAAATACTGAAATGCTCTGCATCCGGAGATAAAATTTATGACTCATTTATCCCAGTTTCTCCAACTACTAAATAAGAAAAATGACTCCTTTGAAAGTTTGTGGGGAGATTTTAGTGATAAATGCCCAACAGCTGCATTACGTCTCATGTTTCCCGTTAGATCTGTAGGCAGCACTAGAGTTTTGAGAGGATGTTTGCCGAGGTAGGTACGTTTGCTTTCAGATAAATTCAAGGTTTGGGTATCCAACTGATGGACAAACATCATAAAATATTAATAACCCTCTCAGACATTTCAATTATGCCTATATCAAATATAGCCAAAGGAAAACTTTGGGAATAATATAAAATCTGTCGGGTGCTATTTTATTCAGTAATTAAGAATCATCAAAATTGATTTTCTAACTCGTATATTCAGTATTCATAAAGCCAACAAGCACCTAAACTGCACTGACAGAATAATGTTTTAAGTGGAAAATTACTTATATCTGGAAGCAATGGCCATTTGCAATCTAGTACACGCATACAAGAGCTCAGCTAACGAGCAATGCAATTAATCTGCTCATTCATTATTTGGAGTGTCACCTTTTTCAGAGAATGTTCTTTCTACAAATGCTGCAATGTTGGAATAGTAATTTGGGGAGGCTGGAAGGAACATGCAGAGGCCAACATGCAAATTACTTCTGAACATTGTATCTTCTTCTTTTCTTTTTTAAATATATTTTATTCATTTTTTACAGAGAGGAAAAGAGAGAGAGAGATAGAAAGTCAGAAACATCAGTGAGAGAGAGACATCGATCAGCTGCCTCCTGCATGCCCCACAGTAGAGATGTGCCCACAAGCAAGGTACATGCCCCCAACCGGAATCGAACCTGGGACCTTTCAGTCCGCAAGCCGATGCTCTATCCACTGAGCCAAACCTGTCTCAGCCATTGTATCTTCTTTAGCCATGAGTACATCTCTCCAAAGCACAGAGCGGGGAAATAAGAAGGGTGCTTTGTCTGTCTGCCACTCTGCTTGCTAGACCTGCGAAGGTGGAATATAATTCGTTCTCTCTGTTTCTCAGGCCTCCTATCTCAAAAAATGGGAATTAAATTACAGTAAAATCATAATAAGGGTATTTACGCAGAAAAATCTTTCTTCTTTTCCTTGCTGGAAACTTCAACACAATTGAGTCAGCAGCTTTTACGCTATGAAAATATCCATGTTAATGTTAGCATTAATTATTTTTATGGTAATTGGCTATTTAAAAATGCAGATGTGTTCTTACAGATCTGCTCTAATACTAGTGAGTGCCAGGGACACTCATTTGCAGAATGCTATTTTCTCTGTAAAACACTTGTGGGGATTCGGCTAATTACTCATATAATGAATAAAACACGAACATCGGATGCTATCCTGCCGTATTTTATAAAATTTGGAGCATTCCGGTTTTAAAAAAGTATGTTTTTATTGATTTGAGAAAGAGAGGAAGCTAGAGGGATAGAAACACCCATGAGAAACACTGATTGCTTGCCTCCTACACCCTCTACTGAGCATTTAACCCTACAACATGGGAATGTACCCTGACCAGGAATAGAACCAGTGAACACCTTAAAACATTTTTAAAAATTGATTTCAGAGAAGACAGAGAGAGATAGGAACATCAATGATGAGGGAGAATCATTGATTGGCTTCCTCCTGCACGCCCCATTTTGGGGATCAAGCCTGCAACTGGGGCATGTGCCCTGACCTGGAATTAAACACTGACCATCTGGTTCATAGGTCAGTGCTTACCCACTGAGCCACACCGGCCAGTTTGCAGCATTCTTCTAGGTTTTTCATTTTCTTAATAGAAGGGATTCCCACTATGGTTGTCTATAGAATACTTGATTAAATTTTAAAACTTAGAATATAGTCACCTCAATCATTTACGAAAACAAGAGAGAACTGGTTTATAAATTTCATTTCCTAAATTTTGTGAGGTCTCCAACATACAACTTCCTGGCGCTCGCATGACGAGGAGGCTATGGTATTATTGCCAAGTAGCTGGGAGGCATGAGTCATCCAATCAGAGTGTTCCAGCAAAGAAAACTGCCAGACAACGCATTTACCCTTTCGCCCTTTGAAAGCATTTAAGTATGCTTCAAAATAACCATTTCCTACATCATTGGCAAATTTTCCTGATATATATTTTTTTTTTACAGAGAGGAAGGGAGAGGGATAGAAAGTCAGAAACATCAATGAGAGAGAGACATCGATCAGCCGCCTCTTGCATGCCCCACACTGGAGATGTGCCCGCAAGCAAGTACATGCCCCGGACCGGAATCGAACCTGGGACACTTCAGTCTGCAGGCCGACACTCTATCCACTGAGCCAAACTGGTCTCGGCTTTCCTGATATTTTAAGCAACGTTCACAACGTTTTTAAAGGTGTCTTTCAGCCTATTAGGTTTTCATTGGACTTCTCATTATTTTCTCACGTAAAATTATATCATGAATACTTCACATGATATTAAATTATTTTTGAACACGTGAGTTGAAAGACTGCAGAACATTTCAGTACATTGTTTTGCTAGATTTTCTATATTATAAATATGCTGGGATATAAATAGTATATCACCATATAATTGACATATAGATTATTTTCACTATTTACTAAAATAAATTTCATTTTCTAAAAAAAAAAAAGGTGTCTTTCAGTGTTGGCCAGGGTTTCTGTGTTTGTTCCTAAGTACTAAGAAGTTTGGATGAAAAATATGGAGGAATTAAGCAGCAATGTAAATTTTAAAAAATAAAGTGAGTTTACGTAAACTGGAAACAAAAGAGAGCAATGGTCATCTTCCATTTGAGGTCCACACGGTCTAGGGATGCTCATTGCCCTGCAGGAACCCTGAGCTGTGCATCCTCTTCTGGGCACAGGGATTGTGGGATTCAGGGCCTCCTTACAGTGTCTATTACCCACAGTTCTCCTGCCTGCAGAACCAGCTCAGCTTTCCAATCTGCCATCCAGCTGACACCAACACAGAAGGAACTCTCATTGCATTAAAACTACATTTTATAAATTGCTCAGATTTTGGTGGGGCTCCGAGCGGGATGGCCAGCTGTGCCCATCAGGTGTGTTCCTACACGGCTAGACTGCCCTGTGCCACGTGGCAGGCCTTCTAGTGGCTGAGCGTGGCTTTTGTATTTCCCTGCGCCTCTCTTGCCTGGAGATGCTGTTTCTCACTAAGCCGCTGCTTTTCGCAGCTCTGCCTCTGCTTCTAACGTGTGGCTTTTGCACTGAATTGGGAGGTGAGTCTTCCTTCAGGACTCAGAGGGAGAGCACTAGCGATCTGGGCTGCAAGTGAGAGAGAGAGTTCTGTCAGTAACTGAAAAAGGATTCAGCGTCCTCATGATCAGCCCACTACTGGGAAATGAAAAAAAAAATTCCACATTAAAATGAAATCAGTATTTTATGTTCTCATTGGGGGAAGAGTTAAAATGTTTGCCTCCCTTAAAACACATCTTGGATCTTCTCTAAACATCACTTAATAAAACTATGATACTGACGTTAAAGATGGCTTTCCATTAAATATGTTAACGCTGCTTTAATAGTAGCTTTTTCCCGATTTCCTAAATAACATTCAACATTTAGTTTGTTGACTTGAATAATAACTTGGTGAGGTAGGAGGACAGTGAGAAATCTTTTAAAATGAGTACACTAGTCTAGCCTACTTTTACTTGGCAAAACTTAAGTGGTGAATGGAGACTATAATCAGCTTTCTGTATCATCATCTGAATATATGTTTGTTTCCTTTAAGTGAAATATTAGTATAGTCAGAATAAAAAGCTGAAAATTTTTTGTGTCAGTGAAAGACAAAAACACACACACATATGATTTCACTTATATATGGAATCTGAAAAAACAAAACCAACAAATGAACCAACTTGAAATAGACTCATAGAGACAGAAAACAGACTGATGGTTGCCAGAGGGGAAAGGATTGGTGGACTGGGTGAAAAAGGTTAAGGGATTGAGAAGTACAGACTGGTACTTACACATAGTCATGGGGAGGTAAGGTACAGCTGGGAAAATACAGTCAATAATATTGTGTAGACTCTGTATGATGCCACTTGGGTAATGGAAATATCAGGAGGGACACTATGAGAAGTATAGGATTGCCCAATCACTATGCTGAAACGAATATAAAATAATATTGAATATAAACTGTAACTGAAAAATAAAAATGGCTGATACTCACTTCAGTTGTATATCAAAATATATTTCAAGTCACACGATCAACATACTTGGTTGAAAATTCGTAATTTACCTCATTTCATCCATTCTTCAGAAGGAAAAAGAAATCTGACTTCACTCATGTTTATGTAAAGAGTCTTTGTTACTGGGGTAGCGAAGACACAGTTCAGAAGAGGTATTCTCAATAATGTACTCAGCGTTTACTAACAGAGAGCTTACTGGAAGACATACCTTCTCCCTCCATTTATTTCTCCATCACCTCTTGCTCTATATATTTACCCCTTCTCTAACATCTACCTTATTCTAAATAGATATTTAGGTAGATATTCCTCCTGATATTTCCATTACCCAAGTGGCATCATACAGAGTCTACAGAATATTATTGACTATATTTGCCCAGCTGTACCTGGCATCCTCATGACTATTGTGTAACTACCAGTCTGTACTTCTCAATCCCTTAACCTCTTTCACCCAGTCCACCAATCCTTTCCCCTCTGGCAACCATCAGTCTGTTGGTTGATACTCCCTGTATCTGTAAGTCTATTCCAACTTTGTTCATTTGTTTGTTTTGTAAAGTCAGGCTACATAATTCAAAGCTGCAAAGACTCTCCATTGCTCACCAAACCACACACTGATTCTTGTCAGATTAGTGGGTCCCTGACCAGCTTTCTGCCCCGTGAATGTATTTAACAGTATGTTTATGTCTTCTGACACTAAGGACATCAGTACAGTACAGCAAACTCCCTTGAAAGAGAACTCCAGAGAGTAGATTCAAATGAAAATTCCAACATTTCTAAAAAATGAAATCTCTATATTAATCAGTAAATAAAAGAGTGGGAAATACAATGAGCCATTACAAGAATCTGTTAGATGTGCAAAACATGATTGAGTGTAAACGGGAAAGCACCAAATGAAGGGTTGGCCAGGATGAACCTTTAGCACTTTGCACACACCTGAAACCATGAACACCTACAATAAAGCCGCAGGATATTTCAACATACAACAGAGAACATGGGTACAGAGAGTATCACTTCATGAAAAGGGATACTATATCTCCCAGTGGGATATATTCAGATAAAAAGGCAGAAAATCGGTGGTTTAAGATACTCACAATTAGCAAACTTCTATTTTTCTCCTGAGTTAAATTAACATCCTGTAACTCCCTCTCTCTACGTGTGACTCTCTCTGTAACAGTCCTGACTTGATGTACAAATAAGTTCGCAGCTGAGGATGTAAACTGGCATTATTCTGTCAGGAGCCTAATTTGTTAGCAACTCAAGTGGCCACGTGGCGCTAACTCCAGGGCTACCCCACCACTGCTCCTGGGAGAGAATCCCTGTCCTAGGGGCTTCCTGGCCAAGGAACGCGCAGTGGCACCAGCCAGCACGCTGAGTGGGAGAAATCCAACTCCCAGGAAGCAAAGGATATGGAATAGCGGAATCGGAAATCTTTCCAGCTAATTAAGGAGCCACGTGGGAGTTGTGCTGGTGGCGTTCTCGTTTGTAGAGGAAGGAAGGACGCTTTTGGGACTAAGGAAGAAAAGCCTGGAAACAGTGTGCTGAAGGCACATGGATTTAGAGCCGAGTCTTCCCCCTCTAACAATGCTGCCCGTGAAAATGAGGCATCAAGCTCTTTTTTAAAAAATATATATTTTATTGATTTTTTTACAGAGAGGAAGGGAGGGGGATAGAGAGTTAGAAACATCCATGAGAGAGAGAGAGAGACATGGATCAGCTGCCTCCTGCATGCCCCTTACTGGGGCTGTGCCCGCAACCTAGGTACATGCCCTTGACCGGAATCGAACCTGGGACCCTTCAGTCCACAGGCCGACGCTCTATCCACTGAGCCAAACCGGTCTTGGCCATCAAGCTCTTTTTCATTTAAGCTCCGGGTCCACATGATCTTTCAAGGTCAAGGTCAATATAACAACAGAGCCCCTTGGTTCTCCGAAGGCAAATACTATCAGAGCCTCCAAATCAATAAGCCAAATTAGCAGCTCAACTAGCTACATGTCTCGATGTGATGAAGAAAGGCTGAAAAACAGGTGGTCCCTGCTGCTGTTGTCTTCTTACCGGAATGATAGGGTTATTTATAGGCTGTTGTGGCCATCACTCCAGATGTTTCCTCTGTGCTTTGCTATTACTCAGATGAAATATGTTTTTTTTTAAATTAAAGACTCAATTACATGAGAGTGGCAATCTGCTCCCCCACCCGCCTTTCTGAGACAGTGGGTCATCATGGCCGAAAGACACACACACTCCTGGTCACCCCAGCAACTAAGATACCCCTTCACCCCCGATGAAAGACACTTAGGTAATAACACACCTCTTACAGGGAAATCAAGGCCAGAATTCCAGAGGGGAAGCCTACTGAAAATTTAATTTCTAAAGTGATCTGTGTTTATGGCAAACACATGTATGCCTACGTCTGCCATCGATGGCTGTAAAACCTTAGGCAACGTGTTTACATATGCCTCAATAAAATACATGGTGTATAAATATAAATATATATATACATATATATGTATATATATATATATGTATATATATATATATATATATGTATATATATATATATATTATTTTAAAGATATATTTTATTGATTTTTCACAGAGAGGAAGGGAAAGGAATAGAAAGCCAGATACATCGATGAGAGAGAGACATCCATCAGCCGTCTCCTGCACACCCACTACTGGGGATGTGCCCGCAACCAATGTACATGCTCTTGACTAGAATCGAACCCAGGACCTTTCAGTCCCCAGGCTGACGCTCTATCCACTGAGCCAAACCGGTTTCAGCCATGATATATTTTTTAAAAGACTGTCACTTGAGAGTGACAGCATTCAGGAAAGCACAGAGTATGACCCTTTCTTCTCATTTACGCTACAGTAAAGGCTGGACCCCCGTAGTCACTCTTATTCCCAGGGTCCCATGTGGGTACTATTGTACCCTCAGCATCACTGCACTGAGGTTACTATGCATTGGCTGACGTTCACATCAGCAGAGACCCGGATCTGGCCACCAAGGTGCTTATTCTCCTTGGACATATAGAATAGACACAACAAACATTACCGTATTTTCTGGCATATAAGACAACTTTTTAACATTATAAACTGATGAACAAAAGGATACATACAGAGACAGTAAAGCTTCAAACAGACTGTGAAATTATAGCAGGAAGATTAAAGTTAGGTGAGGTAGATAAGAGATCAATCAAAGGACTTGTATGCATGCATATAAGCATAACCACTGAACACAGACACTGGGGGGTTGGCGTATGCCTGGGAGGGAGGGGGGGCAATGGGGAGATATGTATAAAAAATTAATAAAAAAACAAGACAACTTTTTTAACCCAGGAAAATCTTCTCAAAACTTGGGAGTCATCTTATATGCCGGAGGTTGTCTTGTAGGGTGGGTATATCCCAAACTCTATATTTTAACTGGAAAAATTGGGGGTCGTCTTATACGCCCAGTCATCTTATACGCCGGAAAATACAGTACTGTGGGTTGGAATCACCAGAGAAGATGTCATAGCTTTCCAGAGAGAAGGACAGAACAGAAACATCATTTCTTCATTGTGACCGTCCCTCCTTTCTCTCCTTTTGACCGAAGCTGGCCTCATCCAGCGCCTGACTCACCTGCCTCCTCCCCTCCTCCCTTGCACACTCACCCCCTTAATCCTTAAGCCCTCAGGACAACGAGGTTCTGATCCGCATCAGACAGTCACAGGAGCAAAGCCTGGGGTCCCTGGATCCCAGACACAGTGTCAGTCACACCAGAGACAATATCTAGGCCTCAGCTGTGTTTCAGCCCCAGGCCCAGAAAATCGGGGAGACCAGGTGAAGCAACACCAGGCGGATGTCAGGATCAGATGCAGTAACCAATGGCCCCCCACTGCAGCGCCAGCCAATCAGTAGAAACCGTGAGCCTAACTCCCTCAGTCACCATGACTGATGCTCCCTTACCTCCCCCCCAACAATATAATCCATCCCCGGGAAGCCTCTGGGAGCCAGGTCTTTGAGCATTAGCTCACCTGTGTGGTTAGTGTGTGTCAGCTCCTCAACTAATAAACTCTTCTTTGCTGCAAACTTTTCTTCCTATCTGATGGGGCTTTGGTGTGTGACAAAACCTATGTAGACAGTGCAAGGGGTACAAGCATGGAAGGAGTTAGGAAGAAAGGAGGGACAGGACAGAAGCATATGGTTTGTTGAGAGAATAATAATTATAATTGGCTAGAAAATAGACAGTTTATTTATTTATTTTTATTATTTTTTAAATATATTTCATTGATTTTTTTACAGAGAGGATGAGAGAGGGATAGATAGTTAGAAATATTGATGAGAGAGGGACATCGATCAGCTGCCTTCTGCACGCCCCCAAGATACATGCCCTTGACCCGAATCGAACCTGGGACCCTTTAATCCACAGGCAGATGCTCTATCCACTGAGCCAAACCGGTTTTGGTGAAAATAGACAGTTTAAAAGTTGACTTGGCACCACTCCACCTCCACCCAAATTCTTCCTGAAGGTCTTATTATTGGGGAAACAAGTCCACTAGCCACAATCACTGTATTTGCAGTGGCTTTGAAGTGTGCGTTATTGCCAACAGGGCTTGAGTGGGTTGAAAGGGAGAGCAGGGCTTGGTGCCAGCCTCTGTCTCTGGTTATTCCATGAGCTTTTACACATTTGGAAGATCAGACCGATTTTAAGAAATGATTTCTATGGAATAAGACATGTAGGTGATAGTCCTGGATCACAGTCCTTCATTTACAAGGAAGACTAAGGATGGATGGCTTGCCAGTTTCAACCTCAGAGGGAATGCTGAACACCAGCACATTCTGAATGGCTGCTATAAAAGGCATTCATTAGAGCTTGCTTCTTTTACATGAGAAATATGTTACTAATGAATATATGACAGTGAAAATAATGTCAATATTAATTGATTAGGCATGCATGGCAGATGGTTCTGATAACTCCAAAATAGGAGGTTCCTCAAAAATTTAAACTTAGAATTAATGATACGACCCAGAAATTCCACTCCCAGTATTCTGGCCCTCTATTAAGCACTTGTAAGAAGAAGAGATAAAAAGTTAAACAGGGTCAAATTTGTGGTGATGGAGGAAGATTTGACTTTGGGTGGTGTGTACACAATGCAATGGGTAGATGACGTGACATAGAATTGTACAGCTGAAGCCCATATAATCCTATTAACCCACATCACCCCAATGCATTTAATGAAAAACCAGAACCTGGTGATTTAAATTACGGCAAACATCCTAATAGCTTTCTTTGTGAATGTCTATGATTTCATCATTGAATGAATTAGGTTTCCAAGTTATACCTAGTTCATACAGTAGATCTACATGCACAGAAATGGTGAGCTCACTTAATATAATGGTAATAATAATATAATGCAATATAATGGTAATAAATGCCATCCTGGAATTTGAAGATTCATTTGTGTTTGAGAAAATATGTTCAATGTTATGGACAAAAAGGAGGTAGGAAAAGAGCAATTTTATGAAAACAGTATCATCTAAAAGGGAAAAAGGAAGAGCTTAATGGAAACATAGACTGTGCTGCAGTCTTATCTTAAATCCCCAGTTCCTTTAAGGTACAATTTTAGTCAAAGCCACAGTTGTATTCATTCTCTTGTCAATCATTATGGGCTTTGTTCTTTACAATTTAATCAGAGGCTTTATATTAAAATGAACCTCAAAGGAATTCTGATGGGTCATTATTTTTCATTTCTTTACTAATAAAATATCGCTTGCTTTTCTAACGGTGGGTGGCCATGTAATTACTGTCAGCAGAAATACAGTACCCAGGTTCCCTTTCTCCTCTGGTGTGAGTACAGTGTTGAAAACTTTCACAAATGGAACCGAAACGACCTTTGACTGTTCTGTAAGGAATTATAAGTCTAAGCCGCGGCCTCTCACCAGCAGTAGTGTTCTAGAACTATCTGAACTGTTACTTTCAGAAATACTCGTTGGCAAGGTGTATACTACATATTCTCAGGTTCAACAGAGCCTCTGTAGAGAAAATTATTCCTTCAGGGATGAAATATTCTTATTTCTCTCTCAGAGAATTACTTATGTTTAGTCCGGAATGTAAGAACTGTGATGGCCCAAGGTCTAGCCTCAGCCAGAGTTGTTCAACACATGAAAAAGAATCCCAGAATAAATAATTGCATATATCTACTTTCACTCTCTCTTTTGAGCAATTTCGAGCGGCAATCATGTTAATTAATAGATGGTGTGTGTGAATGCATGATAGCAGCTGTTAATATGCATGTTTAAGACTGGAGAGTGTGGTGACTTATCTAGACGCAAGGGCAACATATGTTGAGCTAAGCATATGGATCCTAATATGAATTACGAATTACGATGCTAACACACAGAGCCACAGGGAGACAGACACTTGTCCCCATTGAATCAGCCAACATTTTCTAACATATACGAGAGAAGGTGTTTTTTTTTTTTATTATTTTAACTGAGGAAATACGACAGATCATGAACGTTGATAACACCTTAAATCAGCTTCAGACATTTTGAAACATTTCACTATTTGAATGCAGATTCAGATGCTTTTCTTTTCTTTCTTTTTTAAAATTATCATTCAAGAGAGAAATTGGAAACAAATGAAAGCTAACAGGACCATCTTGAGAAAATCTCCAAATATTGAAACAGATTGTGTTTTCCTGCCTTAAAAAATGTTATCTCATTACACATTCGATAGAGGAGATGGTTTAGTTATCTTGAATGCTATTCGTTAAATTTACAGAAGAGCTGGTTGGAGATATGAGAGGAAACACATTACCTTCTCCTGGTACTGCCGCCTGGAGGAGTCCAGAGACTGGATCAGAGCGGTGGCGTGGCCCACGAACATGGCGTAGCAGGTGGCCCCCACGATCATGCTGAGCATGGTGATCCACAGGTCCGACATGCTGACCGGGGCCTGCGCGCCGTACCCGATGCACAGCATGTGGCTCATGGCCTTGAAGAGCGCGTAGGAGTACTGCTTCCCCCAGGAGTCATTCTGGAACAGAGGAGAGAGAGGACATGGGCTGAGCCAGCGGGAGAGCAGACTAACACGGGAGCCTGGCCTCACAGAGAAGTATTCCAGGTACCGAGAGTGGAGACACCTGGCAATGCGGCATTGGCACAGGTGTCTCTCCTTATGGCTCATCGACGGACTTGACGGTTTTCCAAGCCTGCCTGGCACTTTGAACTAGACCTAGGCCGCTGTTCAGACATGCCTGCCTAGTCAATTCTAGGTTTGTTGTTTTTAAAACTAAAGTCACTTTTGGGACAATGGTATGGGCATCATACAAAAATGTTGATGAGTCCGTTTCAAAGTTTCTAGGAAACTGGCCTTTCTAAAGTCCTTAATCTTATATTTCTTACTAGTGCTCTGGTGCACAAAATTTATGCACAGGAGTGTGTGTCCCTCAGCCCTCTAATCCAAAACCTTTTGAGGGATGTCCGACTGCCCGGTAGCATCGGGCCTAAATGGGCAGTCGGACATCTCTCTCACAGTCCAGTACTGCTGGCTCCCCACTGCTCGCCTGCCTGCCTTCCTGATTGCCCCTAACCATTTCTGCCTGCCAGCCTGATCATCCCCTAATCATTCTCCTGCCAACCTGATTGATTGCCTAATGGCTCCCCTGTCAGCTTGATTGCCTCTAACTGCCCTCCCCTGCAGGCCTGTCATCCCTAACTTCCCTCCCTTGCAGGCCTGGTCCCTCCCAACTGGAGAAAAAAAAGAAAGATGACTTCTGAGATTAGTTATTAGATACGGTTTATGATATCATTTCAAAAGTTTATTCCAAGCTCAATTCTTCAAAAATAAGCTGTTCAATATAACTTACTACCCTTTGATAAAATGGTTATTTTTGGTTTAATTTGCATAAAATTTCCTAGGCCTGGACTTACATAATTTATGAAGCCCACTATAAACTGAAAGTTTGAACATTTTAATTCAGAACTTAGAAAAAAATAAAACATTGTTAAAGATAAAATATATAAATATTTTCCCATTAAAATATAGTATTACAAATCTTAATGGGGTAATAGTGACTGATTAGTTACAACATAAAGGTACACATTTAAAAATAATATTGTGGTATGATTGTATATCATATAACAAGTAATAATACTTTATTATTGTGATATTTTGATTGGTCACACACTTTTTCTGGTTTATTTTCTGCAAAGTTACTTGCTAGGTATCAAAATTCATTCAATTAGTAATTTCATTTTTAATGATAAAATAAAAAAAATTCATCAGTTGCTTTTGACTAACAAGATCACAAATATTTCTTCATGCTTTTTTTTAATTTCAAGAAAGATCTTTTTGTTGATGCAACTTTTTCTGGAGTTATTAAGAATTTTCTGTAGGCTGCGATAACATTGGGATAAATTTCTGATAAATTATTTTAACAAGTAATTATTAGTATGCTGGAGCTCATTCTCATAGGAGAATTTATCTACAAAGATAAAATACTTCATACAAGTCAGTTTCATGTAGATATAAATGCAATTTTTAGAAAAATTAATCTTTGTATGTTAATTGTAGTTTAAAATGCAAATTACATGAAATAATTGTCCTGTGCCAGCATGGCCATGGGTGAATCTGAGGTGTGGTGGTGAAGGATTAGAAAAGACAGACAAGGAAATAAAGCTGGGGCTAGGTGGGATGCTACCCTCCGATTAGAGAGACAGTGCCATGGTCTGCAAGCCAAGCCTTTATTTTATAGCCATATTCCAGGAGGCAAAATAAGGGCGTGGTCACTATGTTTACATTGTTCTCATGGGTTTGGAATCTACTCAATTACATGCACCTGATCAAGCTTTGTTTACTTGCTATACCTCCCACAGCCCTTATCACTTAGCCACGTGGGACCACAGGTTTGGACCATAAGGTCAAACTTACAACTATAGCCTTGGTTATAATTGTGCTGGGACTTGCACATGGCTTTGCCACGAGAGGATCATGCCCTCTCATTAGTCTGAGGCTTGAACCTGTCCAAACACTGTAACTGCTTTCCACAAATAATAGAGATATACCCTTCACCAATGATTACATCTACAATATAATGTCACAGTCAGGAAATTAACATGGTTACAATCCAGTGATCTCATCCACATTTTAATAATTTACATGTACTCATATGTGTGTGTATTTAGTTTTATGCAATTTTATTGTCTGTGTAGGCCCGTGTATTAATCAACACAGCCAAGATACAGAACAACTGCATTCCTTCTACTGCCTTTATACTGAATTTGATGTAAATGTCTCAATGGTATTTTAATATTTTTCTCTAACATTTCCGGTAACTTGTTGAGGCCATACAGGAAACCAAAAGAAGCTTTATGATTTGCATGCAACCCAAAGTTCCTGCTTATATATTATTTTCCCTTATTTTCAGTTACAAGAAAGAGTTTAATTGAGAAATTATCTTTCTTGTTAATAATTAGCTCATTTACAACTTCATATGAGAATAGTGTTACGTTCCATTAGATGTTCTGATCTTTGAATTTAATCTGTATTTCTAGACTGGTGGATATTTGCTTTGCAGTGTTGCAGCTGCTTTCAAAACTGGGCATTGTAAGCAAAAAAGAATTCTAATAATTCCCTCAAATGCTTCATGGCAATGTCCATGTGAATTCTCTATTTTGTAATATTTTTTAAAAATATATTTTATTGATTTTTCACAGAGAGGAAGGGAGAGGGATAGAAAGTCAGAGACATCGATGAGAGACATCGATCAACCGCCTCCTGCATGCCCCCCACTGGAGATGTGCCCACAAGCAAGGTACATGCCCTAACCAGAATCAAACCTGGGACCTTTCAGTCCGCAGGCCGACGCTCTATCCACTGAGCCAAACTGGTCTCGGACTATTTTGTAATAATTTATTGGCGGAGTTTATTGCCTGACCTCTGCAGACACTGCTTTGGAACTTAGGCAGAAGATTTCATGTTTATGTAGAGATGGCAGGAATGGGCTCCCGGGAGTGACAGGCAGCTGGCCTCTCTCCCTGGGTCCTCTCCTCCTGTCTCGTTGGTGGTCACTGCTGCTGCTGCAGCTGCCATTGCCACTGCTAGCCTGGCAAGCTCTGGGCACACACAGCATCTCAGACTGCCGAGACACGCCTGTGTGCGCCTGCGCCTGGCCCACTGCTGGCTCTGCACCGCCTCCTGTGCCTGCAGGCCCGGCCCTGTGTGTGTCCAGCTGCCCCTGCAGCCTCTGCTCATCATGCCCACGCCCACTGTCCCAGGGGCCTGCACTTGCCAAACATAAAACATAAACTAAAACCATTAAGAATCTCAAGAGAGCAGTGTGTTAAACCAAACACAGGGTCCTGCGACAGTTTCCTGGAGCAACTACAAAGTCACACCTCACTCACACGCCCAGGAAGCCATTCCTGCCTCAGTCAGCGACTCTTGCCTGATCGGAGATATTTGAAGTTATTTTTGACAATATTCAATATCTGTGGATAATTTGTTCATATTGCAATGGGGTTTTCCAAAATCAAATTTATAGAATGTAAAAATTGAACAGTAGGTTGGGCGTGATGGGCACACAGTGCAATATGCAGATCGTGTATTGGTTAACCTGATACGTTTAATAAAATAAATAATGTTGACTTGGCTAATGTGGGGCATGCGTTCATCACCAAGTGTGCCCTCATGTTAACATATTATATTCCCTGAGCTCATGCTTCATATTCTTTCATGTATCTTTCTTTACCTTCTGGAGGGTTCCAAAAAAGCTTGTCAATTAGAAACCCAATAAACACACTGCTAATTAACAAAACTGTCTTGGTGGCCATTTGGACATGAACAATAGGTCCTTTGATAGATGATTGGATGAAGAAGAAGTTGTACATACATACAATGAAATACTACTCAGCTTTAAGGAGAGATGAAATTCTGCGGCAACATGGCTAAAATATCATACTCAGCAAAATAAGTCAGAAAATATTAACAATCATATGGTTTCACTCATATGTGGGATATAAAACTGACAGCAACAAATGAACAAACCATAAAGCAAACAGAAACTTGTGGACACTAACAATAGTACGGTGGTTACTGAAGGGAAGGGAAGTGGAGGATAGTAAAAGATCAAGGGAGTCAACTCTATAATGTTGGAAGAAGATTTCATTTTGGGGATGGACACATAATGCAATATACAGATGATGTACCACAGAATTATACACCTGAGAACTATATAATCTTACTAACCAGTGTCACCTCAATAAATTTAATTTAGGTAATTGAACATTATAAGGTTTAAAAGCTCAACCTTAGAAACTTTAGACTTGCATGTAGATGCTGCCAAAAATAATAAATCCCATTTGGCTGAAAGAGTTACGTTTCATAAGGGAAATTCACTGTTATTTACCTCTAAAATGAGGTGAAGCTGCCATCTACCCATCTATCTATCCACCCATCCACCCATCTATCCATCCATCCATCCATCCATCCATCCATCCATCCATCCACTTATCTGTCCATTTATCTACCTGAAGAGTTTCTCATAGATCAGCCCATTTAAGTTATAGAGAAGATTTGTCAGAGAATAAGGAATACACTAGGAAACAGAGTGGTGGCCAGAGTCAGAGGGTGAGAATATTTTTCAACACAACCCAGGAGGCCGCTGACAGTTTCTCAGCAGGGAACGAGATCAACTGCACTTCCTTCAGGAAGATGGACCAGGAAGAATTGGTGAGCAGTGGTTCTCCACCTAGGATAACATTGTGGAGACAAGGTTGCCATGGTTACCAGTCTGTATGCGGATGATTCTGTGGTTTGAACCCTGGCGCTCTGGCTCTAAAGACTGTGCTACTTACCACTACATGATATGGTTCTTGGTTTTATAAACCTACCATACTGATGGTTTCAAGAAAAATATTAAGACTGAGAAATTAACTGCTCAGCCCAAATCTCACATTTAAATTCTCATTTAATGTAGTAAATTAAAATAAAGCAAAGAGGGACCTAACGGAGGGAAAGCTAGGATCTGAGAGGGTTTTATGAAAATCCAGGGACATTTCTATTACCATATAAGAAATATACCATATTTCTTTTATTATGTGACTGTTCTCTTTTTCTCTTTTAAGACTGACTCTATCCTATTTTAGTCTATATCAATAATAATAACACACATGGGAGATTGTATATGCAAAGTGGTTTATGATATCATCTAAATGTTACCCACTTATACACAACTTGGATCCCATTAAAAGTAAACAATAAGTTATCTGTGAATCCTGATTTAATTAGGTTTATCTTGTTTTTAATTTTAGGTAAGGCTTTATTAGCAAATTGTTCCTTATAGATCAATTTCTTATTATTCAAAAGTATTCACTCGTTTAATTCATTACTTCTTTCAGGCATTAGTGAAATTAATTACTTTTTGAGGAAGACATATTCAGCCAAATTGACAGTAACATACATAGGTAAATTTGATTATTCCATCTGGGAACTGTCATGTAGAAAAAGGTATATTTTGAGTTTTCTTAAGGTTTAGCTTAAAATACTTTCTAGGCATCTGTTTTGACACCTTGCTTGTATTGTGTTTTTCTTTTTAATGCTTCTTTAAAAAAAAATATATATATATACATACACATATATATATATTATTGATTTTTTACAGAGAGGGAGGGAGAAAGATAGAGAGTTAGAAATATCAATCAGCTTCCTCCTGAACACACCCTACAGGGGATGTGCCTGCAACCAAGGTATGTGTCCCTGACAGGAATCGACCCAGGACCCTTCAGTTCACAGGCTGACGCTCTATCCACTAAGCCAAACAAGTTTCATTGCTTGTATTGTTATTGAATGTGAGTGAGGGTGATGGGCTTTGGCAAAAGAAAAGAAAAGAGAAGAGAAGAGAAGAGAAGAGAAGAAAAAAACAACAACAAAAGAAAACATTTCTTTTAGAGTGACCTTAGATCTTTACTGTAAACACAAAAGTTCTCCAGTTTATCATCTTTCACTTGAACTGAATATTTTGTTAATTTAGTAGCCAACATATTTTATTATCGAATACCTGAGTTAATTCTTCTTTATCAATTGAAAGAAAATGCAAGTATGAATATGTTAAGTAGGTAAAATCTTAACACAACCTACCATAGAACTAAAAGGCTCAGCATCTATGCATCAACTGCTGACTGAAACGATCAGAGAGATACCCAGCAGTGGAACTAGGAAGCCAGGGAGAGAATGAGTCCTGCAGAGCTAGGTTACCAACTTTGAATCACTCTGTTCAATTTACTTCTTCACTCATTGAATAAATTTATCACCATTATCAATTACAGCAATACCAATCAGATAAAAGTTACATGAAGAAGCTCTCCAGAAAAGGAACAGAGCAGAGCAGAATCTGCCCGAAAATACAAAAAGTAAAGCATAACAGATTGCCAATCCCAAGGAGTTCCCATTCTTTGAATATTCAATGACTATCTTATTTAATAAAAGGCTAATATGCAAATAGACCTAACAGCAGAATGACCAGTCGCTATGACAGGCACTAACCACCGGGGGGCAGATGTTCAATGCAAGAACTGCCCCCTGTTGGTCAGTGCACTCCCACAGAAGCCTGGCACACGGCTGGCAAGTGTGGCAGTGATGGTGGGAGCCTCCCCTGCCTTGTCACGGAGCCCTCAGGGGATGTTCAACTGCCAGCTTAGGCCTGCTCCCTGCCAGCAGTCGGACATGCCCCAAGGGATCCTGGGCTGCGAGAGGACAGAGGCTGGAACCCCACCCTGCTGTCCCCAGTCTGTATATAAGAGGACAGTGAGGAGAGTAACAGCTGGTTTCTATCAATTGCACAGTGCTAAAGTATGATAACCATGAATATAGACTTTGGGAGCCAGCTTTATACTGATTAGTGATTGAAAGAGAATTTCCACTGTTTTTAAGCATTAATTTGAGATTTGTTTGTTCTTTGAAATATATCCCCTAGAATTATTGGATTCATATATTTATTATGAACAGAAATATTTAAGAAACATCTTTGAGAATATTTGCATCTGAGCTGAAGGAAACATTATTTGTGACTTTTTGGTACAGCTCATATGAAGTTGCAATATCAATGGGAAGAAAAGTGGAGGTCATCTCAATGAGGCCATGTTAAATTGGATTATTCAGTAGGAATATTATTCAGTATAAACATTCCTATTCAGTAGAAATATATGTGGCATTTCCCATAGTATAGCGCTGTGCAAAGCACGCACTAACCCTAAAGCATGCAGGAAGAAAGAGAGCCTTCCAGAACCAACTTTGTTGGATTTCACAATCTGTCAACCTTGTTACATATGAGTACTATATTTAAAAATCTATTAGGAAGTACTGAATTATTTCCATCAGTTCACAAGACAGAAGCTCTTTTATACTTGGAATGTATGTGTGTATATTCTAGATAGCAATATCTCCAAGTAACTTAAATACCATGATTTCTATATCACCCAGATGGTGTGGCTCAGGGTTAAGTGTAGACCTATTAACTCGGAGGTCATGGTTCACTTCCAGGTCAGTGTGTGCAGGAGGCAGCCAATCAATGATTCTCTCTCATCATTGATGTTTTTATCTCACTCTCCCTCTCTTTTCCTTTCTGAAATAAATAAAAATATAGGAAAATGTTTATAAAATTTATTTAAAATAATATATAATTACATACTTTTTTCAGTTGGAGAAATTTGTTTTTCTTATTTGTAGTGCTATGACCTGCTTACCAGCATTTGTAGCTGTGGCACCAATCCCTTTACACTACAGGAGGGCTCACACAGTTTCTAGAAGTAAAATGGAAAGTTGATGCATAACTAAACTTCTGTTGCCATGTAAAGAATGATGTCTGGCCTGGTCTTTAGAGCTTCGTCTAGACTTGTTTTCTGGTCAATTAATCCCTCAAGTTCTAAGTGTACTCTTTCCTGCTTCAATAATGATGATGAAACACAAAATTTGTATTAAGTAGATTTGTAAATTAAAATTTAATGATGCTTGAGATAATGGATCTTTTCTCCATATTTCTCTTAATGTTAGTGTATTACTTTAGAACAAAATTGAAATAATTAGTAAATTATTTTTAAATTTAGCATATATATTAATCTATATTTTTGTACTAAGTGTCCATTAACACTTATTATAGAAAGGCCCCAAATCAGACACAATTTTAAGATTTTTAAGGTAATTTTTCAATTACGATGAGCATTTAAGCAAAATATTTTCATTTGTTGTCTCTTTTCTTGTTTGTACAAGTAAACATAAGCACAAATACTTTACATATTTTTGCACATGTAAGTATTATAAACATATCTATAATATATTAAAGTCTAAGTGACCAAATGACCAGAATGACTGGTCACTATGATGGGTCACTCCCCCAGCAGGAGCACTGCTCAGCTGAGACCTGTCTCAGCGGCCCACCAGCCTGCTGGCAGCCACTCACTCCCTCAGTAGTCCTGCAGGTCCAATCTCAGGAGAATGGGCCAGGCACCAATGGGCTGGCACCACCGGCATGATCCCAACAGCACTGCCAGCCTCCTGGAAGTGGGCCTTGGGCACTGTAGCCACTTCCCCTCTCTAGATGCTCCACAAGGAAGAAAGAATATAAAAGTGGCCGCCAGGTGGCTCCTGACAACCAGCACAAATGTCAGCAGGATGGATCCAGATCCCTGGCCAGTAAGGACATCGTACTGCTTGCCTAGGGGGCAATCACATTCCAGCCCCTCCCATCCCCCTTAATACCTAACCCATGCATGAATTTGTGCACTGGATCTCTCTATATAAAAGCCTAATATGCTAAGTGTCTAACCAATCGCTTGTTATGACATGCTCTGACCACCAGGGGGCAGATGCTCCAACTGGTAGGTTAGCTTGTTGCTGGGGTCTGGTCGATTTGTACTGGGCAAGATGGCCCAGACACACTCTGGAGCCCTCCCATAGTCCCGCCCTGGCTTCTAAAATATTTCTTCAAATTAATTTCTTTTCAACATGCACAAATTCATGCACTGGGCCTCTGTTTTATATAGTACATAAATATAAAGGAAAAATGGAAGTTAGTAACATACACTGAACACTCAACTCCCTGAAAAATAATATTATATCATCTCACTGCTCCTCATAACATTCTCGAAACCCGATATTGTTCTTCAAGGAAAGAAATGCAGAACTTAAAAAAATGAAGAAATTTACTCAAAGCCACACACTTGTGGGTGCCAAAGCTGGAATTCAATCACAGGTCTGTTGGAACTACAATATAAATGCTCTCCATTCCAAATATCACAGCCATGTAGTTCCTAAACGTATTTATGAGTAAAAGTCATGATAATTGCAATGCAGTATTTTTAAGAATTGTAAAAACATAATCACAGACATTCTTCAAGTACAGTGATACCTTGAGATACGAGTTTAATTTGTTCCGTAACCTTGAGGCGTGGGAAACTATGAGACACTTGAGACTCGGTAAACTGGTGGGTCGTGTGCAGCTGGCTGATCCACGTGATTACTCCTATTTCAAATGTTGCTCGTATTTCAAAGCAAAAATCGCTCGCTCGACAGCTCGTATCTCAAAAATCTCGTATGTTAGGGCACTCATATCTCGAGGTACCACTGTATTTGTTTTCAGTTCAACCAAGAGAAGGGAACCTCTGCTCCAACGTTAGGGACTTTAGATGAAAAATTATCTCAGGTTTTCATCAGAGAAAACCTCCAAGGGGAAACTCTCTGGGGAGTTCAAGGTCAATAAGATGACCATCCAGTTGTCTTTCATGTTTCTATTTTCCTGGTAGCTGAGAGCTCTCAGAGCGCTCTCCTCCTTGCCCCTCTCCCCAAGCCTGTGGTGGAGCCCCCCGTCCTGCCATTTAGTGGGGACAGGGCTCTGGAAGGAAATCCTTGCCTGAAGCTTCATCCTCCAGATACCCTGGAAGGTGCATGTGACACAAGGAGGCAGGTTCCATCTGAAGTGCCAGTTGGTCTGGGTGTTTTCACTCAATGCCTGGCCAAAGTGAACTAAGCCCAGGTGCCCTATCACGCAAGTGCTATTGTTTAACCTGCACTTTTAAATTAATTTTCTGGATTTTAGTGAAACAGCTCTGCACTGCTGAGCTACAAATTAGTGGATCATCTCTTTTGATAGCATTCTCAAATAATTCACTTCTTGCTCATTAAATCACGAGGCATTAGCATATTAGCCATGTAAAAGCTACTGAAATTGAAGTGAAAACAAAGAACCATAATCTTTGCTAGGATTGAACTTTGGTTCTTAGTAAAGAAGGTAGCACCAGAGGCAAAAAAAGGAGCGGGAGACATAAGAATATCTTTTCAGTGTTTGTTGTTAATTATTATTTCTACAAATGTTTGTTACCATATAAAAGAGTAAGGCATTTGCCCTGGCCAGGGTGGCTCAGTAATTAGAGAACTGGCCCCTGAACCAAAGGGTCATGGGTTTGATTCTTGCTCGAAGTCATGGGTTTCAGGTTTGGGCGTGTGTGCAGGAGGCAACCAATCAATGTGTCTTTCTCACATCGATGTTTCTCTCTCTCTCTTTCTCCTCCTTTTCTCTCTCTCTTCCATTCTCTCTAAAACTTAATGGGAACAATATCCTTGGGTGAGAATTAACACACACACACACACACACACACACACACACACAAACACAATGATAAAATAATGGGGCACTAGATGTTTTTAGGTAATTTGCATATCTGTCAATTATATGTCAATTTATAGGACAGAGAGTGGCATGTAGAAAGAAAGTATACTTTTTATGAAGATAAATTGAGAGGCTTTAAATAAAGTGGCTGTAAATAAAAAAGCTAATAAATGTGATGTGTATAGTATTTTCCACCTAAAGTAGTTTTGTAAACGAGGGTCTATACTTACTAATAGTGTGTGTATGTGTTTGTGTGTTTTAATTTTTTGAAATATTTTATTGGTTTTTTACAGAGAGGAAGGGAGAGGGACAGAGAGTTAGAAACATCAATGAGAGAGAGACATCGATCAGCTGCCTCCTGCACGCCCCCCACTGGGGATGTGCCCGCAACCAAGGTACATGCCCTCGACCGGAATCAAACCTGGGACCTTTCAGTACGAAGGCCAACGCTCTATCCACTGAGCCAAACCGGTTTCAGCTGAGTGTTTTAATTTAACTGCTAGGTACAATTCCAACCTCAAGAAATATATAAATCTTGAAGAAATTTATTAAAATCCAATGTTCAGAGTTAGGCATAACTAAGATACAGAAAACTTTAAACCACGGAGAAGAGAAATGTGAAAGGTGACAAGTTCACTTAGTATTTGGTTATTTACACTGATATTCAAAAGAGCTTTTCCGTGATCACAAAGTCAAGCTCTCACCCATTACAAAGTCTGAAATCCTCCCTTTTAATGGAAGAATTTGCTCTTTGTATCGAACATATCCATGTAGGGTTTTTTTTTTCTTTGTTTGATTTTGTCAATTTATTTATTTTTAAAATTTATCTTTATTATAAGTATTACAGATGTCCTCTTTTTCCATTGACCCCCTCCTTCCCACTCTTGACCTAATTTTTTTTTTTTAAAGCAGAGACTGGGAGATAAACATTCTCTCAATGCTTACCCTGGGTGGAGAGGAGCTATGGGGGGAAAAAGGAGGAATATCTGTAATAATCTGAACCATAAAGACTTATTAAAAGAAAATAAAAAATGTAAGTTATTAGATATCCATGTAATTTTAATGTTATGGAAAACAAACTTCTCCTTCTTTTCTTTTTTTGTTTCAGATTTGCCACTGTGCCTGGTTTTTCCCTACCAGAGGTAAGAAGAAATAACAAAATAAAATAAAAGAATCAACCCACTAAACATTTGTTTTCCTATAGTAGATTGACTTTTATTCATATATTCATAGAAATTTGGGACTCTAAGAGATCATAGCAAAAATGCATTTGATTTTTCTATGAGCAGGCTGAGTTTTAGAATCCCCATGATCATAAGATGAAAATAAATATAAATATATATGAAATATATATATATATATATATATATATATATATATATATATATTCAAAGCACCCAACTTCATTTTTATCTAAGAAGCAAGGAACAATAAACCTAAGGACTTGTCTGGCTTGTCTAAGAATTGAAAAAACAAATCTTAGTATCTCTAAATGCCTGACAGTATCACTTTAATTTTATCTGCATTATCATAGTAATAACCATAAAACCACCAACAACAAAAGCACTGAGTTCAGTTTATGTCGATCTCTTACAATAAGAATCTAATAGGACTTGGTGATCATCACAACAACCTTATAGTAGCCAGCACAGCTTTCATTATGTTCATTTTACTACTAATGATGAAGTTCAAAGATTCCTTAATTTGCCCATGGTCTCATGGTGAGAAGCGGTATCTCTCCATTGGCCCATTGTTAAAACACTTTTAAACTGTACTTTCATAATGGCTATCCTATACTCTGTATACCTATGGGCATTGAAGAGGAAAAATCAATCATGGTCTGGTGAAACCATCTCCATTCTGAAGTGAGAGTACAAGTTAAATTATTACAATATTTCTGGGTAAAACTGTGCAGACAGCCACTCTATTGCTCTCTGTATTGCTCAGCACTGGCATAGAATTATCTATTTCAGACAAATATACTCTTATTAGATCAGTGGCTAATTAAATATATATATATATATATATATATATATGTATATATATATATATATATATATATATATAAACCATCCCAGTTTCAACCTTTTCCACCTCCTGGCACACACAGACTAACTGCTAATATTCTATGTCACACCAAAAAATTATAAAAAGATATAATATTGATTCATTCACACAGATGGCTATTGTATTTGTTACTGTCATTTTTTTATTTGACAATTTAAAAGGTCAGTGCCCCTGACTCAACAGTCAGGTAGTGCGTGTTTAAAAAATTCTTGCCACATACCAGTTAAAATTCTTGGTGCCTTAGGCTAAAATTGTTTCAATCACTAGTTTGCCAGGAAAAAAAAATATTGTGTTACATTAGAAACTACTTTTACAATGCTTCTTATTTAGAGTGAAGAAACAGACACACAAATCAGCAACGGTACATGTTACTTAACTTTAGAAGCTTGACCTTCCATTGAAGACAAGCAAATCAAGCCTTCAATTACATGCTAGAACATGGCGTATTGATTATGCAATCTAACAAGATAAATCCAGGAAGTCCTCCACCGTGTAAGCCTGTGTAAGACGCAGGAAGTATGGACCACTTGCACAGTTATTTTTAGAAACCTACCCCCAACTTAGAGCTCTCATCCTATGTTGTGCGGTCATTGTATTAGTGGTATGGCTTCCGGGTCAAAGGTACTGCTCTGACCAAATATTTTTCTTTCACTTCTAGATTCACATAGGCCTTATACACACAGAATTTATAATGTGTGGACTCCCCAATCTCAGGTACAACTTCAAAGAAGATTAAAATACTATAAAGTGAGGCAAGATGCAACACTTTGATCAGTAGACTCAAAGCTAATACTGTTTTTATTAGTACAGTTACTTAGAAAGGTTAAATCTCCAGGTTCTCAGTTGCCTCTGATAAATCAATTCTCCACTCACATTACATTGGAGTATGTGAGAGTGTGTGTGTGTGTATGTGTGTGTGTGTGAAAGAGAGAGAGAAGGGAGAGAGAGAGACAAAGAGAGAGAGAAAAGAGATTGCTTTTTAAGATTCAGACTATCTTTTTTCAGCCACATCCTTGAATTCAAATACAGACTTATTTGGATATCCATAAGCAAGGAACTATAACACAGAAAGAAAATAATTCAAAACAACCTTTTTAAAAAATTTTCTGTTTCTTTTTTTCCCCTTTCTTCTAGATCTTTTAAAAAACATATTTTTATTGGCTCTAGCTGCTTTTGCTCAGTGGATAGAGCACTGGCCTGCAGGCTGAAGGGTCCCAGGTTCCATTTCTGTCAAGGACATATACCTCGGTTGCAGGCTTGATCCCAGATCCTGGTCAGTGTGCATGTGGGGGGCAATCAATGGATGTGTCTCTCTCACATTGATGTTTCTCTCTCTCTCTCTGTCACTCTCTAAAAATCAATAGAAAACAAATCCTTGAGGATTAAAAACAACAAAAATAATAAATAAATAAATAAATAAATAAATAAATAAATAAATAAATAAATATATTTTTATTGATTTCAGAGAGGAAGGGAGATGGAGAGAAAGGTAGAAACACAAGTTATGAGAAAGAATCATTGATGGGCTGCCTCCTGCAAGTCTCCAACTGGGGATTGAGCCCGGAACCTGGACATGTGCCATGAATGGGAATTGAACAGTTACCTTCTGATTCAGAGGCTGATGCTCAACCACTGAGCCACAGGAACCAGGCATCTTCCAGCTTTTAATTCTATCAGCTTACAAGAAGATTGAAACGGTGGTGATTCACACATAATTTCCAATTCTGATAAGCTCCTCTCAATTCATTAAAATCAAAACAAAAATACATGGATAATTGTCCCATATTCAACGATGACATTGCCATGGAAAGAAAATATTAATATGAAAGTGGTTTCTTTTCTTTTTTTTTTTAAATCCTCCCCAGAGAAATCGCTTTCATCATTAACACACACACACACACACACACACACACACACACACAACTGGTATATGTGCCCTGACCGAGAATCAAACCTGAAACTTTACACATAGGTTATATCTTAATCAATAAAGAAATTAAAAAAACATAAAATAAAATGGAAAAAACAACAACAAAACAAAACAAAACCTGAAACCTTGCAGCTTACGGGACAACACTCCAACCAACTGAGACCCCAGCCAGGGCAAAGCAAGTTCCCTTTGAACTGCAGTGGATGCCATTTGAAATCATGCTAATGAGGATATTCTAGAAATTTTTTGATGCACAGAAAAGAAAACGAAGGTTATTGTACTTTTAGGAGAGAAGCAGTTTTTTTCACTATATTTCTGCATGATACAAAATATAATAAAAAGGCAAATGCTACCAGAAATGGAATGTCCCTTAGTCCTTTGGTAGAATTCCTTTTTGTGTCCAGTCTTTTTTTTTTAATATATATTTTATTGATTTTTTACAGAGAGAAAGGAAGAGGGATAGAAAATCAGAAACATTGATGAGAGAGAGACATTGATCAGTTGCCTCCTGCACGTCCCCCAAGAGGGATGTGCCCGCAACCAATACATGCCCTTGACCGGAATCGAACCCGGTACCCTTCAGCCCACAGGAAGACGCTCTATCCACTGAGCCAAACCGGTTTTGGCTTGTGTCCAGTTCTAATGTCACCTCCTGCCAACCCCTCCTGCCGCTCTGCCCACTTGGGTCTGAGGCATAACGACTGGTGTTTTCTGCGGGGAGCTGACACTGCTTGGTGCGAGTCCTGAAAAGACTGACCTATCCCATCCGAGGCAGAATGCCAGGTTTGCGGCCACTGGCAGGCTGGCCTTCAGGAACACATCCATCCACACAGGTCCTACACATGTCTTCCTTCACCTCATGAGACATGGAAGGAAATGACCAGAGGATGCCTTAACAATTAGCAGCATGCAGTTGTCAGTCCATAGGGACAGTTTGGAAATAAGAACTAAACATTCAAGCTTAGCCCTGACGGGTTAGACTCAGTGGATAGAGCATCGACCTGCGGACTGAAGAGTCCCAGGCTCAATTCCGGTCAAGGGTATGTACCTTGGTTGCAGGCGCATCCCCAGTAGGAAATATACAGGAAGCAGATGATGGATGTTTCTCTCTCATCCATGTTTCTAACTCTCCATCCCTCTCCCTTCCTCTCTGTAAAAAAATCAATAAAATATATATTTTTTTATAAAAGCTTAATGATTTTTCTTGTGCACCACCTCCATGACTCATGCCACAGTTTCCCAAGCTGGTTCTAAAGTGATTGATCTGCTCCAATTCCACCCTCATGTGCCTTTAGACACGAGTGACATAGGTTCACAGATCATCTCTGTGTGCTTGCATACGGGTGCATGTGCATGCCCACCCAGGCTTGCTCAGGAAAGGTGAAGCAAAGTGGTCTCCCTCTGCCCACCAGTGTGCTGTCCTTGGGGCAGTGCGATCCCTGGCCCCTGGCTAGTGGAACCGAAGAAGCAGTACACCTCAGTGAGGTGACTTCAGTGACACTCAAGATGAAAACTGGGAGGAGAGTATCTAATTCTCCAAGAAGAGAATCAAGATAAAGACTGGCCTACTCAAAATCTCTCTCCTATCTTCTAAGTGGCTAGAAAGTCCTTTGAGTCTCTCTTTTACATAAGAAAGTAGAGTCAGTGGCATGGTCTCTGGAAGGTCACAGTTGAAATGCCTGTGCATTACCTATAAATCAGTACAGTGGTACCTCGAGATACGAGTTTAATTCATTCTGTAACCTTGAGGGGTGGGAAACTATGAGACGCTCTAGTCGTGGTAAACTGGTGGGTCGTGTGCAGCTGGCTGATCCGTGCGAATACTCCTATCTCAAATGTTGCTCGTATTTCAAAGCAAAAATCGCTCGCTCGATGGCTCGTATCTCAAAAATCTCGTATGTGAGGGCACTCGTATCTCGAGGTACCACTGTATTCCAAACATCCTCTTGCTGTGGCCTATAGGATCCATTGCTGGTCCCAATAGGGTTCAGGGTTGACTCCCAAGACTCTGAAACAGGGTGAGATAGGCTGGCTCAGGGGGGCTAGAGCATGTGGCGCATCCCTAACAAATGCTTTCTGTTCAGGAAAGGCAGGGCTTGAATGCCATAAACTGGAGAGAAAATGTCAGAGACAGGACCTTCCATTTGAAGAGACAAAATTAGAGTCATTGTGTATCATGTATGTAAGAGGGATGCAGGCAGGTTGCTGTGGCTTTGGTGTGTCCATGGCTTTTGCTGTTGGCTCTCACAGAAAGTGTCGTGGTTCTCGGGATTCCTTTCCATGCTCTGCTGTTACAGTGAAGTGGCATGCTGGATTAGCAGGAGTTACCCTAGCAGGTTGGCAAAGAGTGAAAAACAGATCTGTCGCCATCTGAGGAATAGAAGAGCTTAGAGCAGTGATTGTCAACCTTCCTGATGCCACGTCCCTTTAATGCAGTTCCTCATGTTGTGGTGACTCCCATAGCAACGAAAATAATGTTATGGTTGGGGGTCACCACAACATGAGGAACTGCATTACAGGGACGTGGCGTTAGCAAGGTTGAGATAAATTTAGAGGAATAAATGATTAACACACAAAAGAGTAAATCCTAGAGCATTCATTATGCAAGATGAAGGTGGAATCTAAGAGGGTGGAGGGTAGAAAGAAGTATCAAAAGAGGTCAATTTAATTATTTCTATAAACTTACTAGACATGAATACTGTTGAAACACAGGGCAGCTTTACCTGAAGAGGTGAAATGCAGTGACACTCGTTATCAAGCAGTAGGTGCCATGAAAGAATAAGTGACAATGTTACCGTTAATATTATTAATCAGCACTACACATTCGCAGTGACATGGTTGCCTGTGTATCCCAATTATACTGCACATTTGAGGATATTTATAATTGATTTTGGTTATGTATTTTCTTCATAGTTTGTTAGCTACACTGTGCAGGAACAAATTGCATAAGTAAGATAAATTGGTATTTTGACAGAGTCAGCTAGAGAACTATGAGAGGTAGGAAATAAAGAAGAATATTTAGGATTTGGAATGGCAATATAATCACAGAATAAGAAGCGGAAGGACATTTGGGTTAGAGTAGTGATGTTGATAGCATTAACCATACAGGGAAATAAATTATTTCAGAACACACTAAAACGTTTCTAAAGGCAAATTTGATAGCGAACTCAGGCACTTTGAAAGGCAATCATCTACTGATTAGACTAAATATTTATAAAATGGGTTCATGGTAAAGTATCTCTTTAAGAAGCTAAAAAAAAGAAGAAAAAACATAAGAAAAAATTCCTATGAATATAGACTACAGCTCACTCAACCTAAGCTTCACACAGAATTCATGTATTTCAAAGCCCAATAATTTGTCTTCGAAATTTAAGAAAACCACCAAGCCTTGTTGTATAGTCTAGATATTAACAAATTAGGCCATTTGAAACAGCAAGAAGTTCCAGGAAACAAACCCTGATATCAAATTGACCACTGTTATCATATCAAAATTATAAACCTGAAGACAACACTGGGTTTCTGACACTATTCACTAGATTAAGCAGATATTCGCTGTGTATTTTTATTACTATTGAGTGAACTATGACCATGCTTGTATCAAAAATGTCCAGCAGTGACTTATATGAATAAAATCTTGCAAAAATATAGAGGGTGGGGGAAAAGGTAGATTTGTAGTCCGGAGTCCATGAGGCAAGAGCTTATTTTCATATTATTATTTATTAACTAGGGCCCTGTGCACAAATTCATGCACCAGTGGGGGTCTCTCCGCCTGGCCTGTTGGGGGATCAGGCTGAAACTGGCTCTCTGACATCCTCCAATGGGTCCTGGATTGTGAAAGGGTACAGGCCAGTCTGAGGGACCCTACCGATGCACGAATCTGTGCACCAGGCCTCTAGTATGCATATAAGATCTTTGATTAATCTCTTCCCTCCTTTCCTCTTCTTCTCTTTCCCTTTCCCTCTGAGATTCATCAGTCTGTTCCATGTTTCCACTCCTGCATTGAGCATCTGGCCCCTGGTGATCAGTTCATGTCATAGCTACTGGTTGTCTGATTGGCCTGTCACTTAGGCTTTTGTATACATGGATTACCATATTATTTTCCATAGCAACAACTGTAAACCTGCTTTTGCCCCACCCTGTAAATGACTTAGTGACAGTGTTCTATCATGTTACCATAGCTACCTTGAATTATGTTAGATGTTGAAAAAAGCACATGCCTGCACCTGATCCACAAAGGAAAGCAGAATTTCTCTTTAAGATTCAGGGCATTTCCACTATGATGGTGATGTGAACTTTAAATTAAATTAAATCAAACAGATGCCCTTAGCAGTTGGAGCGACTACTCTCCCAATTGATATCTATAGAGCAGATGGCACAAACAACTCAGCATATATTTAAAAACTGTTATAAAAATTGAAATAATGAGAGATCTTTCAAACGCACTTGGCATTTCTTCCTTCACGAGAGCCTTATCGGCGGAGTGGCATTCCTGGCTGGTTTTCAGACTCAGTGTTACATATTTCCCTCCTCAGAAGTCTTCTCCCAGAGTGAAGTCAAAGGTCCTTCCACAATGACATCTTTATAATGCTCCAAGTGTCAAGCGTTAAATTGGAAAGACACTCTAATTGTGCAAATAACATATTTTACATGTCCCCCTCCAGGAAACACTGGAACGCATTATCAACACACAGAGACTGACAATCCACAGGAAGGTGCTCTGGCTTCCCTCGAATGAGGATGCTGCGTCTGACGTTGGCATTGAAGGGAGAAGTGTGGTCCGTTATGCAGAGGCGGAAACTGGACTAGCCCAGTGCAAACAGCTCTGAGAGATCTCGCAGGTGGCACCTATCTGAATATGCAGTATTATTTAGATAGTGTTAATTAGCTCCTGACGACTCTTGTGCATGTCCAAAACAAAAGATAAAACAACAACAACACTATTTCTGCTCTCCAAAACACAATTAATCAGATATGATTGTTTTCAATCTGTTCCAATTTTCTGGTTAGGGTAGATAGTCCAAGCAGCAGAGACTTCTCTGCATAAAAATAAGCCCCGTATCTTTGGTGAACAGGGACAGTGAATGGTTAGTATTCTTCACTACCCGCACACGTTAAAAAGGGATAAAGGCAATGTCAATATTGAGTTGCCTAATCTTAGAATTTCTGGGGCTTCTCAGAATCACTCCCCATGTGTCAATCAAATAATGGAGAACAGCCGAGACCGGTCTGGCTCAGTGGATAGAGCCGTCGGCCTGCGGACTGAAAGGTTCCGGGTTCGATTCCGGTCGGGGGCATGTACCTTGCTTGCGGGCACATCTCCAGTAGGGGGCGTGCAGGAGGCAGCCGATCAATGTCTCTCTCTCATCGATGTTTCTGACTTTCTATCCCTCTCCCTTCCTCTCTGTGAAAAATCAATAAAATATATATATAAAAAAATAATGGAGAACACATTTAAATACACTGAAGTCCGGATGTCCTTTGCCAATAACCCCTGAATTGATTTGACCTTGTATGAAACTCAGAACTGAGATGGTAATGAGAATGTTCAGGTGAGTTTTTCCTTAGTGTGGTGGCAGGCATGTGATGTGTAGCCATTAAACATCAGTGCCCTAACTTTTTGATGGATGGCCTTGAGGGACGAAGGAACTACTAATCATTTAGTATTAGATAAATTGCCACTAATAATTTACTTTCCTGCCTCCTATGTTAACGTAATGTTTCGGTAATATTTTATTGTCTGGAAAAAAAAAACAGCAATGAGCAGGGGAAACATAGCTATCAGTATTTGGTACCAAGTCAGGTCAAGGTCAGAGTTAGGGGTGGAACCTATGTAGTTTGGGCTTCTGAGGTATCTGACTTTTAAACTGCTGATTTGTAACGCCGCACCTATTGCAGAGCAAGGGATCTCGTCATATAGTTTCCTCGCCAACATAAATACAAGGTCATTGCCTCGGGCAGGTGACTAAAGAGAATAATTCCAGTGTAATCTTAATTGCGACACCCCAAAACAAAACTAAGAGTTTTCTCAAGGCCTTTTCAACTCACTCAAATATGTAAATACGTAAAACAACAGGTTCCCCATTGTCGGCTGTGATCAATTTAATTTGGCTGAGCAGACAGAAGCAGCTTCCTTAATTAAGAGCGTCCCGGGGTCTCATTAGTGCAGAGGGTAGGAAATGAAGGGCATGCTAAGGTGTATGACTTCGTGGTGGAAAATTTTCATCCTCCAAACACCTCCCAGAAAAGAAACCCAAAGAAGAGGAGCAAATGTCAGATCTCAAATCTCATTTAGACCACTGGACAAACGCGAAGATGGAAGAGAAGAGAAATTCTACATCTACCGAGATGTATATTTCTACAAAGTAAGGCTGACAGAGTTGGAGGCGGGTAAGGGATGCCTCTTATGGGGCGGCATAGAGAATTATTAATACGCTAACCCCATTTGCAGGAGTGGGCACCTCAGAATTCTAATGTGTGTCAGTTTCACGTGCATTTCATTTCAGAAAGAAAAAAAAAAGCCAATTAAGGTCTGTGAGTTGATTTTACAAAGTGATAAAAATGCCTTTCCCTATTAATTTTTTAATCCTGTCTTTTCACACTTAGAATGATAGAAGGCCAGTGAGTGTAATGTATTCTGTTAGCATTCAAGCAAAGGTAAGAAAACATGTTCATTAAACTATATTTATTGAGGAATATGCAAAGAAAAACGATCCACCTTTGCCTAGTATATGCTTTCATTTCTTTAAATATATAATTAAATACGTATTGTATATGCATATATGAAACAAGGGCGGTCACCTTTCACAGAGCTCATCTGAGCTAAAAATAATAATAATAATAATTCTTGGAGCACTCATGCAGTCTAATCTATGGGATATTGTTTTGCACGCAGCTTTTAAACCCAAGCAATCTGAGCTTTGCTAAACGACGTTACGGTAGGAAAAAGGTCATGTGTTCAGGCTGGCATGGCCATGAGGAGAATCCCAGTAAGACTCCATGTAGACTCTGCTGCTGCTAAATCCCTACAACGGCCAGCAGCTGGGCCCGGGCTGCGAGACAGATGCGGGAAGAGAGACATGTATGGAGATGGAGGCCAACCCTGCGCTCCAGGACATCAGCCAGCTGGGCATCGCTTCTTGGAGCAGAAGGGCTCAATCAAAGCACTTATATTAATTTTTGCTCCCAAAGAGGCGGTAGGTTTTATTTTCAGGGGATGTCTTATTTTTCCATGAAGAAGAAGACGGTACCCGCCAGTGGGGAGTTCTAATTCGTCTCTGCAAAAGCACTTGGTTTAAAATTGGGAGCTTAACCGCCGCTTCTCTATGAGGTTGGCATGACCCGACCCCCCAGTCCACAGAGCATAAATGACACACTTCCACTGGAGGGAGTGATCTTCCCCAGAGAACACAGGGAGGAAGCTGGTGCTTCTTGGGGCTTCTTTTGCATGCGTGTCCCTGGATGTCAGGAAACATGAATGATGACATAATGCTTCTGGGACACTTGAAGGAATTTAGGATGGACATCATACTGAGGCGGTCTGGATGAATTTAGGATGGACATCATACTGAGGCGGTCTGGAGGAATTTAGGATGGACATCACACTGAGGCGGTCTGGAGGAATTTAGGATGGACATCACACTGAGGCGGTCTGGA
>PVJN01007202.1:0-71087 GCA_004026805.1 Lasiurus borealis | reverse complement strand
TTTTTTTTTTTTTTTTTTTTTTTTTTTTTTTTTTTTTTTTTTTTTTTTTTTTTTTTTTTTTTTTTTTTTTTTTTTTTTTTTTTTTTTTTTTTTTTTTTTTTTTTTTTTTTTTTTTTTTTTTTTTTTTTTTTTTTTTTTTTTTTTTTTTTTTTTTTTTTTTTTTTTTTTTTTTTTTTTTTTTTTTTTTTTTTTTTTGCATGTATCTGTCCAATTTTCCCAACACCATTTGTGGAAAAGACTGTCTTGACTCCATTTTATGTTCATGCTTCCTTTGTCAAATATAAATTGGGCATAGTGGTTTAGGTTGATTTCTGGGTCCTCTATTCTATTCTATTGATCTATATGTCTGTTTTTGTGCCAGTTCCAGACTGTTTTGAGAACAGTGGCTTTGTAATACAGCTTGATATCTGGTATTGAGATCCCACCTACTTTGTTCTTCTTTCTCAGGATTGCTGCAGCTATTCGGGGTCTTTTTTTTATTCCAGATGAATTTTTGGTGAGTTTGTTCTAGGTCTGTGAAATATGCTGTTGATATTTTAATAGGGATTACATTGAATCTATAGATTGCTTTGGGTAGCATGGACATTTTGATGATGTTGATTCTACCAATCCATGAACACGGTATGTTCTTCTATCTGTTTACATCTTCCCCTAACTGTTTTTTCAATGTCCTGAAGTTTTTTGCATATAGGTCATTTATTTCTTTTGTTAGATTTATTCCTAGGTATGTTAATTTTTTTGGTGCAATGATAAATGGGAATGCTTTTTTAGTCTCTCTTTTTTCTGTAAGTTCACTGTTGGTGCTTTGAAATACCGTAGCTTTCTTGGCATTAATTTAGTATCCTGCCAGCTTGCCAAATTCATTTATTAAGTCTAATAATTTTTTGATGGAGTCTTTATGGTTTTTATGTATAGTATCATAATTTTTTTTTTTGGACTCTGTCATTTATTTCTGCTCTAATCTTCATTATTTACTTCCTTCTGCTCACTCCAGGATTTTTTTTTTATTATTTATTATTATTTTTATTTTTTATTTCAATCTTTATTATTCAGATTATTACAATTGTTTCTCTTTTCCCCCCTCCATAGCTCCCCCCACCCAGCTCCTATCCTTCCCTCTACCCTTACCTCCCCCCATTGACCTCATCCATAGGTGTATGATATTTGTCCAGTCTCTCCCTGTACACCCCTCACCCTTTCCCCCTGAGAATTATCAGTCCACTCCCTTTCTGTGTTTCTGATTCTATTATATTCACCAGTTTATTCTGTTGATCAAATTTTTAATTCACTTAATTTTTAGATTTACTCTTGGATAGATACGTATTTGTTGTTCATAATTTTTTGTCTTTTACCTTTTTCTTCCTCTTCTAAAAGAGTACCTTTCAGCATTTCATATAATACGAGCTTGGAGGTGATGAACTCCTTTGGCTTTTTCTTATCTGCCCTTCAATTCTGAATGATAACTTTGCTGGATAGATTATTCCTGGTTGTAGGTTCTTGCTATTCATCACATTGAATATTTCTTGCCACTCCCATCTGGCCTGCATCGTTTCTGTTGAGAAATCGGCTGACAGTCATATGGGTGCTGCCTTGTAGGTAATGAACTGTTTTTCTCTTGCTGCTTTTAATATTCTCTCTTTGTCTTTTGCTCTTGGTATTTTAATTATGGTGTGTCTTGGTGTGGTCCTCTTTGGATTCCTTTTATATGGGGTTCTGTGTGCTTCCTGGACTTGTAAGTCTATTTCTTTTACCAAATATGGGAAGTTTTCAGTCATTATTTCTTTAAATAGGTTTTCAGTATCTTGCTCTCTCTCTTCTTCTGGCACCCCCACAATTCTGATGTTGGTAAGCTTGAAGCTTTCCCAGAGACTCCTTACATTATCTTCACATTTTTGGATTCTTCTCTCTTCTTGCTTTTCCAGTTGAGTGTTTTTTAATTCTTTATATTTCAAATTTTTGACTTGATTCTTGCCTTCCTCTAGTCTACTGTTAGGTCTCTATATAATATTTTTTATTTCAGTCAGTGTATGTTTAATTACTAGTTCCATCTCCAGTTGGTTCTTTTTAATCTCTCTTGGGTCTCACTAACTTTATCCAACTTTTCTAGGATATTCTTGAAAAACCTTATAAGCGTGGTTTTGAACTCTATATCCAGTCGTTTGTTTTCCTCCATTTCTTTGGTTTGTGATCCCTTCCCTTGTCTCGGCATTTTCACTATGCCTGAAGAACTTTTGTGTTGGATTCAGCCTTATGATACCAGACTTGCAAAACTGCAGAAGCCTCTCTATTGAGCTTGGGATGGGTGGAGTCTCAGGGGTTAAGGGACCGCCTTGCCTTCCAGTCAGCCCTACTTTCCATGGCCACTGAGTCTCACGTGACTGGGTAATCGTTGGAGCAGTTCCTGTGCACGTATGTGCTTTCTCTCGTACTGCTTCTAGACTGCTGCCTTTTTGGCTCCCCTGTATTCGGGTACCATATGAGTCTGGGTCCCCATGGTTTCGCTCAAAACCAGGATTTAGTGGAGTTAGAATTGACACAGTTGGGAGGGTCTGTCTCCCGCCCACTCGTGAAAGCCAGCGGCACAATCAGCAGTCGGTCCTCTGTGTGTAGTGCTGTGAGCGCCATCAGACTTCTGATCTTTTGCGACTCCTCTAAATTTCCGTGCACTTCTCCCTTTTCACAGTCCAAACTCCCCCCATATGAGTTTTGGCTGGATCTGGGGTTAGTGTCGTACGATAAGGGGTTCAATGCCTTTGAGAGTCTCCGTCTCCCTCCTGCCAGAGAAAGCCAGGTTCTCTGGCACCCACTCTCTCCAGGGGCACGTCTCCGTACCTCAGCTTTTTGCAGCTCCTCCGGATCTCTGTGAGCCCCTCTCTTTCCTTCTAGTTGTAGAATTTCCATTCAGCCAGCTTTCCTGTGGTTCTGGATAATGTCTGTTCTGTTTTTTAGTTGTAGTTTTGAAATTGTTGTGCGATGCAGCAGTGTAGGTGTTTATCTATGCTGCCATCTTGGATTCAGATCCTGGGCTTTTCTTATTGCTGTCTAATTCATTGAGTTGTGTCATTAGATGATTTACTACCATTTTACTGTCATTGATTTTCAGTTTTATGCCATTATGGTCTGAAAAGATGCTTGGTATGATGTAAGTCTTCTTGAATTTGGGGAGACTACTTGTGACCCATCATGTGGTCTATTCTTGAAAATGTCACATGTGCATTTGAGAAGAACATATATTTTGCAGCTTTGAGGTGAAATGTTCTAAAGATTTCAATTAAGTCCATCTGATCTAGTGAGTAATTTAGGATTGTTGTTTCTTTACTGATGGTTGTTTCTTTGCTGATAAATGTCTAGAGGATTTATCCAGTGATGTCAGTGGTGTATTAAAGTCCTCTGCTATTATTGTATTGTTGTCTATCTCTTGATGGATATCTTCCAGGAAATTTTTTATGTATTTCGGTGCTTCTGAATTGGGTGCATATATGTATACAAGGGTTATATCCTCTTATTGTATTGATCCCTTTAGTATTATGAAGTGGCCTTCCTTATCTCTTGTTATGGAATTCACTTTGAGGTCTATTTTGTCAGATATACGTATTGCTACCTCAGCTTTTTTTTAAATTTCCATTTTCCTGAAATTTATTTTTCTATCCCTTCACTTTCAGTCTGTGTGAGTCCCTTGTTCTGAGGTGGGTCTCTTATAGTCAGCATATATATGGGTGGTGGTTTTTTTATTCATTCAGCCACTTGATATCTTTTGATTGGAGCATTTAGTGCATTTATGTTTAAAGTTATTATTGAAAGATACTTGTTTGTAGCCATTTTTATTTTTTTAGGCTGTGTTTCTTCTTACCTTTTTGTTTCTTCTTTTTACAGCATTCCCATGAGCATTTCTTGCATTGCTAGTGTGCTAGTATTAAATTTCCTTAGCCTTTTTTTTGGCCAGGAAGCTCCTGATTTACCCTTCAATTTTGAATGCTAGTCTTACTTGATAGAGTTCTTGGATTGAGTCTCCTGCTTCACATCACTTTGTATATTTCCTTCCATTCTCTTCTAGCTTGATGTGTTTCTGTTGAGAAATCATTTGATAATCTGATGAGTGATCCTTTGTAGGTAACTCTGTGTCTCTCGCAGCCTTTAAGATTCTCTGTTGATAACATTTGCCATTATAATTATGGTGTGTCTTGGTGTGGGTCACTTGGCACACTTTGTACTTGAGTAACTTTTTCTTTCCCATGTCATGGAAGATTTTTGTCATTATTTCTTCAAATAAATTTTCTAATCCTTGCTGTTCTTCTTGTCCCTCTGGCAGCCCTATTATACATATGTTATTTCAATTTACATTGTCCCAAAGCTCCCTTAGGCTATCCTCCTGCTTTTTAATTTTTTTCTCTAGTTGCTTTTCATATTGGGCTTGTTTCTGTCCTGAAATCCACTTCTGACTGCACTGAACCCCAGTTTTGGGTGAGAACCCGGGGACCCGGACATATATGGGTCCCCAGAGCGCACGGAACCTCAGGGGAGCAGGAAAGGCAGAAGTCTGGAAGCATGCGAGCTCGAGTGCACAGAGAGGGCTGCAGCGATTACCGAGGGACACTGAGATCCAGGGCCCTCATAAGGCAGGGCTGACAGGAAGCCAAGGATTTCTGCTCAGCCCTGAGACTCTGCCCCATCCAAGGTGAACATAGAGGCTGTTGCAAGTCTTGTATCATAAGGCTGTTTCCAGCACAGAAGTTTTCCCAGTGTAGACACAGCTGATCCTCACAGCCAATTGGAAGTCAATTCCCCCCCGCCCAGTGATACCAAGAAAAATTAAGGCTTAACTACAACAAGGCTGTACACATAGTCCATAAAAGTTTGCACCAAGAGAGTCCACCTCAGGTAACTGGGGAGGAGGAGCCATTGGGCCATATAGGACACCTAATACACAAAGCTACTCTACCAACTCAGGGAAGCAGTGAAAATGTGGAGACAAAGGAACAGATCACAAACAAAAGAAATGGAGGAAAATAAATTACTGGATATAGAGTTCCAAACCATCGTTATAAGGTTTTTCAAGAATTTCCTAGAAAAGATGGATAAATTTAGCAAGATCCAAGAGGAGATGAAAAAGGACCAACTAGAAATTAAACATACACTGGCTGAAATAAAAAATATGGTACAGATACCTAACAGCAGACTAGAGGAATGCAAGAATCATGTCAAAGATTTGAAATACAAAAAATCAGAAAACGCTAAACTAGAAAACAAAAAGAAAAAAAGAATCCAAAAATGTGAAGATAGTGTAAGGAGCCTCTGGGACAACTTCAGGCATACCAACTTCCGAATTATGGGGATGATAGAAGAAGAGAGAGCAAGATCTTGAAAACCTATTTGAAGAAATAATGACTAGAAACTTCTCCCACCTGGTGAAAGAAATAGACTTATAAGTCCAGGAAGGGTACAGAACCCCAAACAAAAGGAATCCAAAGAGGACCACAACAAGACACATCATAATTAAAATACCAAGAGCAAAGGAGAAAGAGAGAATATTAAAAGCAGCAAGAGAAAAACAGTTAATTACCTACAGGGGAGCACCCATGCGATTGTCAGCTGATTTCTCAACAGAAACTATGCAGGCCAGATGGTAGTGGCAAGAAATATTCAAAGTGATGAATAACAAGAACCTACAACCAAGATTACTCTACCCAGCAAACCTATCCTTCAGAATTGAAGGGCAGATAAAGAGTTTCACAGATAAGAAAAAACTAAAGGAGTTCATCAACACCAAACCAGTATTATGTGAAATGCTGAAAGGTACTCTTTATAGGAGGAAGAAAAAGGTAAAGATAAAAACTATGAACAACAAATACATAGCTATCAACAAGTGAATTAAAAATCTGATGAACAGAACAAACTGGTGAATATAATAGAATTAGGGACATAGAAAGTGAGTGGATTAACAATTCTCAGGGGGACAGGGATGAAGGGGGTGGGGAGAGAGACTGGACAAAAATCATTCACCTATGGATGAGGGCAATGACGGGGGAGTAAAGACAGAGAGAGGGGTGGGAGCCAGGTGGAAGAGAACTATGGGGGAACAAAAGAACAATTGTAATAATCTGAACAATAAAGATTTATTTAAAAAAAAACAAAAGTCACAAAGAAGTGGAAAATTGGGTCTCTGAATGGTTTGCCTTTAAACAAGAAAAGTTTTATTGGGACAGTATCCACAAATTACCTGAAAGATGGGTGAAATATGTAGCTAGCGATGAACATTACTTTGAATAAAGCACTTTTGGTGTTTCTCTTAGAATTATCGTGTTGTCTTTGATTTCAGAATCTGCCATTATTAACTGGTACACCTAGTATGTACATTGTGTTCTAGAAAAATAGGAATATCAGGGAATGTTTCTGGGAAGATATTATACTTGAGGTAAATTTAAAGAATGTGCAGTTTAGGGAACAACTTTAACAAAGGCCTGGAGGAAGAAGAAGCAAAAGAAAGCATGGAACTCTGGAGATGCTGCAGAAATTTCAGAGTGCTGAAGAAATTTCATTGTGGATATGTGGCTGTTAGTGATTCTGGATAATTAGCCAGGGATCAGTTTGGGTGTGTGTTTTGTTCTGTTTTGTTTTTGTTAATCCTTTCCCAAGGGTATTTTCCCTTTGATTTTTGGGAAAAATAGAAGAAAGAGGAAAAGATAGAAACATTAGTGTGAGAGAAACACGTAGATTGGTTGCCTCCTGCATGAGCCCTGACCAAGGAGGAGCCTGCAACCAAGTTATGTGCCCTTGACTGGAATTGAACCCAGGACCTTTTGGTCCACAGTCTGATGCTCTATTCACTGAGCCAAATTGGCTAGAGCCAAGGATCAGTTTTTTAAAATTTGTATTGATTTTTTAGGGTGAGAAAGTTCAGTGGCGGGGAGGGCAGGAGGGAAAGAGAGAAAGGGAAACATTGATTTGTTGTTACACTTATTTATGCATTCATTGATTGATATTTGTATGTGCCCTGACTGGAGATCAAGCCCACATCTTTGCTGTATCTGGACATTATAATCAACTGAACTACCTAACCAGGGATAGCCAAGTATCATTTAAGGAAAAGCACATGAGTCATGCTAAGTTGTTTGGATTTATTTTGAAGAAAGGCATGGCTTCTGAGAAATCCAACAGAGAAATAACATGATTTGTTTTTTAGAAAGTCTATACAAAAATATGGAAAGTAAAGGAAGAAAAAAGTAGGGACAAGGAGGTCAGTTGGAAGGTTCTGACTAAAAACCAGGAGAGAAATGGAAAGGGCTAACTTAAGCAATAAGGATGGAGGAAGCTGTATTTTGGAAAACATGTAGATGATAGGCTCCACAGGGCTGGATTGCAGTGTGTGGAGAAAGGTTTGGAGCAAAGAGGTGAAGAAAATGGAAGTTTTCTGGTTGGAATAACTAGGTATGGTGGTGCCATTAACGAAGTTAGGGAATTCTGGAAGAAGAGCAGGCTAGATATGCCTATTTGAGGGGGCTGTGGACTTCTAGATGGCTATGTCCAATAAAGTATATACTAGGAATATAGATTTAGTAGTTATAACCTCCTAAGTGGAGTACATGATTACTGCAAGTTCAGCAAAAAATGAGGCTGATGGTGTACTTCTTAGTGGAAGACATACAGGCTTCAGAATATATAAAAGTCTTGTTCTCTTGGAGCTGTATTTTGTAGACTATGGGGATGGAGAGGCACAGAATATAAAAATGTACATATAGTGCAATGTATAGATAGTAAAATGTATGTATAGTACATGAAATGGTGAAATAAGTTCTTTGGAGACAACTTAAACAGGGGAGTGGGAGAGGGCATTAGAATCACTTTTAGAGGGCTTTTTAAAACAGATTACTGATTCTACACCCAGTTTCTGTTTCAGTAAATTGGGGGTGGAATTACAGAATTGGTCATCTTCATAGGTTTCTATGTGATGCCAGCGTTGCTAGTCTTGAAAAAATCACATTTTGAAAATCATTAAGCTAGAGAGTTGCTGAAATGGAATTTTAAAGAAATGGTTAAATGGGCCTCATTTGAGATAGTGACATGTGAGCAAAGACTTAAAATGAGGGGGTTGGATTTTGTGACTCTCTGAAAGAAAAGTTGCTTATGCAAGAGCCCTGATATAAGAGCATGACTGGAATGTTTAAGGACAGAAAGGAGACCAATGCAGCTAGAAAAAAGTGAGTGGAGAAAAGTAGAAGGCTGAGCTTCAAGAGGTTCATGAGCCTGGATTGTATAGGTATTTGTAGGTCATTCAGAGGATTTGGGGAGTCTTCAGCATAGATTTAGTATTTAAAGCCTTAACACAGTGAAATTGTCAAAGGAAGAAGAAAGCAAATGCATTATTCCAGGCATTGGATGGGGTCATCAATATAGACACAGAATTAGAAAGGATAACTCTAAGAGACATTTTGAAACAAGGAACAATAGAACTTTGTATAAAGTAAATGACTGACAGAAAAAATCAAAGATGATACCAAATTTTATTATTTATTTATTTATTCAAATATCTTTTTATTGATTTCAGAGAGGAAGGGAGAGGAAAAGACATGTAGAAACATCAGTGATGAGAAAGAATCATTGATTGGCTGCCTCCTGCACACCCCCACTGAGGATCAAGCCGGCAACCCCAGCATGTGCCCTTGACCAGAATCGAACCTAGGACTGACCCCTTAGTCTGCAGGCTTATGCTCTATCCACTGAGCTAAACTTTGTTTTTAGAGAATTTTATAAGAGTTTATTTGAGCCAAAACTGAGGACAGTTCCTGGCAAGCAAGATCTCAAATGCTCCTGATACCAAGTTTTATCACTAATGTGGAGAGAAGATGAATTATTGAATGGGGAAAAACAAATAGGGGGAGAATAATTATGAAGAGGTTTCAACAGTTCTGAAAAGTAATAATAAGCAACAGTTCCCTATTTATCTTGTTGCCTTATGAAAATGGTTAGTATTAAAAAAATTCACTTTTTCTTGTAATGTTTCAATGAAGGAAGTATATTTACATAATTCATTTTTAGCCAACATCTTAAAACAATTTTTAATGCCAACATTCTAAAAGTATTCTAAGGTATTATTTTTTCAAATAGGAAAATGGACGCTGTATTACTAAGCTGGAAAACATGGGATTTCGAGTGGGACAAGGATTGATAGAAAGGTGAGCAGTCTGGATTTGAAAATTTTCTTCCAGGTAGGTTATGAACAAAGATGATCCATTTCAAAAGATTGCATAAAACTTGAGATACTTCACCTTTAATTCTTCTCTGTTCTTTACTCACAAATTGAAATTTCTTTGTAGGTCTTATGTTATTTTAACTCAGTTATTCAACTTTTATGTCTTAATATTGAAGAAAATATATATTTTATATATTTGAGCCTCCCCCCCCCGAAAAACTTTGATGTACTGAAGTAGCTAAAATTTTGTTCCATAGGTTTGTTTAAAAATATTATTTTTATTGATATTAAAGAAGGAAGAGGAAGAGAGCAATAGAAACATCAATGATGAGAGAGAATCATTGATCAGCTGCCTCTTGCATATCCCCTACTGGGGATTGAGTCTGCAACCCAGGCATGTGTCCTTGACCAGAATCAAACTTGGCACCCTTTGGTCCACAGGCTGACACTCAATCCACTGAGCCAAATTAGCTACCCTGTTTCTTTGAAAATAAGACAGTGTCTTATATTAATTTTTGCTCCCAAAGATGCACTTAGTCTTATTTTCAGAGGATGTCTTATTTTTCCATGAAGAAGAATACAGTACACATTTATTGTTGAACAAAAAAAAGGAAATTTATTACCTGTATATGGTACGGTAGTAGTTGTCATCACAAACCAGCTCACTGATTGGCTACAGCACAGCCGGAGCTGTTCAGGCAGTTCAAGGTCTCTTTAAATTAGGAGTCAGATGCCTTCTAGTACCTTTGGGGGCCTTATATTCTGGGGAGGCCTTATTATCAGGGAGGTCTTATTTTCGGAGAGATGCCTTATATTACAATGAGAAGCAAAACTAGAAGTAGGTCTTATTTTCGGGGGATGTCTTACTTTCGGGGAAACAAGGTATGGCTCCATAGGTTTTTTTTAACCTAAATACATTTTGTTTAAATGCAAAGAACTGGAAATGCTTTAGAATCTATGTTTATGTATGCAGTCATCTTCTAACTTATAGAACAATTTTTAGTATTCCTTTCTCTCTGAATAGTTGAACTTCATTTTATGTAACAATATTGTGATCATCCTCAGCTTTTTTTTTGATGTGCTAGGATGAATTGTACCTAAAACTGCAACTTACTGTTATACTCTACCATTAGACCAATTTTAGCCCCGTATTAAAGAATGTGAATCTATTGAGATGGGATCTACTTTGCTTGATGCTTATAACTTTATTACTGTTAATAGTCAGTGCTGTTCTGGCATTTGGAAATTAGTTAACAATTTGCCCCTCTACTTTCTTTAAAGGAAAAATACTGTATTACTTCTAGTTGATCTTTTTAGGTTTACAAAAGATACCGCGAGGTTCAAGGATGAGTTAGATATTATGAAGTTCATTTGTAAAGATTTCTGGACTACAGTATTCAAGAAACAAATCGACAATCTCAGGACAAATCATCAGGTATTTTAATAAATAAAAGCCTATTTTTTAAGTCCTTTAACTTAATATAAATGACCTATTTTAGTGATTTACTTATTAAAACTTAAAATGATTTCTATTCAACTTTGGAATGTTTCTCTTATATGTTATTAATAAGTTATATTCTCTAGTAGGATATAGTGAATAAAGACAAAGGGACAATGATCAGTTATGATAGCTGTTTCTTTCCCCCAATTTATTTATTTTTTACAAGGAATGCTTTCTTTAAAAAATATATATATTTTATTGATACTTTACAGAGAGGAAGGGAGAGGGATAGAGAGTTACAAACATTGACCAGCTGCTTCCTGCACACTTCCTATTGTGGATGTACCCACAACCAAGGTACATGCCCTTGACCGGAATTGAACCTGGGACCTCCTAGTCCACAGGCCGACACTCTATCCACTAAGCCAAACCAACCAGGGCTCTTTCCCCCAATTTAAATAAATTATTTTAAGTTTTAAAAAGTAGCAATGTCAGAATGATAAAGTTTTAAGATTTAGTTTCTTAGTTATTATTTCTTAGATAATAAGCAGAACCACAAATATATCACATTTATGTCTTTAGAGTAATTTTTGAAGTCTAATTTATAGAGCATATTTAGCTCTTAGTCTTATATTGTTTAGTTGCTGTCATAGTTTGTATTAAAATATTTTTTCCTCATTTTTAAATTTCTTTATTCATTAAGGTATTACATGTGTCCTTATCCCTCCATTGCCCCCCGCCCTCACACCTCAGCCCCCTGATTAAGTCCTCTTTTGCACTACATCTAGAAATTTCAAAGAAAGAAATGTGTGTTTTTTACTTTCCTATTTTCAGATTACATTATGCAAACAACATATCACTGCATTAAACCTACTAGGCCCTCTATTTCTGTTGGTTGATTAGAATTGACCAGGTAAACAAACTTAACAAGTATCATATTTGGAAATTTTCATTCCTGCTACTGAAACCTTGGAAAAAAAACTTACTGAAAGGACATAGTAAAGAATTAGTATAAAAGACTTGCAAAGTGGAGGTGAATCAAAGGCTGTCTTATTCTGCACTCTTGGCCTTTTAAAATAATACTGCTACTGAATAAAATTCAAAAAGTTGTTTTTTTGTTGGGGAACAAGATGTTTTATATTTATTTATTTACTTATTTTTACGTATTTTATTGATGTTTTACAGAGAGGAAGGGAGAGGGATAGAGAGTTAGAAAAATCGATGAGAGAGAGACATCGATCAGCTGCCTCCTGCATGCCCCACAATGGGGATGTGCCTGCAACCAAGATACATGACCGGAATTGAATCTGAGACCTTTCAGTGTCCAGGCTTACACTCTATCCACTGAGCATACCAGTTTCGGCTATTTTTATTTTTTTATTTTAATAAATCTTTATTGTTCAGATTATTACAATTGTTCCTCTTTTTTCTCCCCATAGCTCTCTTTCACCCAGTTCCTACCCCACCTTCTGCCCTTACCTCCCACCAATTGTCCTAATCCATACGTGTATGATATTTGTCCAGTTTCTTCCCGCGTATTCCTCACCCCTTTACCCTGAGAATTGTCAGTCCACTCCTTCTCTGTGCCCCTGATTCTATTATATTCAGTTTATTCTGTTCATTAGATTTTTAATTCACTTGATTTTCAGATTCACTTGTTGATAGATATGTATTTGTTGTTCATAATTTTTTTAAATTAAATCTTTATTATTCAGATTATTACATTTGTTTCTTTTTTCCCCCTCCATAGCACCCCTCCACCCAGCTCCCACCCTCCCTCTGCCCTTACCTCCCTCCCATTGACCTTATCCATAAGTGTATGATTTTTGTCCAGTCTCTCCCTGTACACCCCTCACCCTTTCCCCCTGAGAATTATCAGTCCTCTCCCTTTCTGTGCTCCTGATTCTATTATATTCACCAGTTTATTCTGTTGATCAAATTTTTAATTCACTTAACACTTAATTTTTAGATTCACTTGTTGATAGCTATGTATTTGTTGTTCATAATTTTTTGGCTTTTACCTTTTTCTTCTTCCTCTTCTAAAAGAGTACCCTTCAGCATTTCATATAATCCTGGTTTGGAGTTGATAAACTCTTTTAGATTTTTCTTCTCTGTGAAGCTCTTTATCTGCCCTTCAATTCTGAATGATAGTTTTGCTGGATAGAGTATTCTTGGTTGTAGGTTCTTGCTGTTCATCACTTTGAATATTTCTTGCCACTCCCCTCTGGCCTGCATCTTTTCTGTTGTGAAATTAGCTGACAGTTGTATGGGTGCTGCCTTGTAGGTAATGAATTGTTTTTCTCTTGCTGCTTTTAATAGTCTCTCTTTGTCTTTTGCTCTTGGTATTTTAATTATGGTGTGTCTTGGTGTAGTCCTCTTTGGATTCCTTTTATTTGGGGTTCTGTGCGCCTCTTGGACTTGTAAGTCTATTTCTTTGACCAGGTGGGGGGAGTTTTCAGTCATTATTTCTTCAAATAGGTTTTCAATATCTTGCTCTCTCTCTTCCTCTGGCACCCCCACAATTCTCATGTTGGTACGCTTGAAGCTGTCCCAGAGGCTCCTTACATTATCTTCCCATTTTTGGATTCTTCTCTCTTCTTGCTTTTCCAGTTGAGTGTTTTCTGACTTGATACTTGCCTTTCTAGTCTGCAGTTAGGACTCTGTATAATATTTTTTATTTCAGACAGTGTATGTTTAATTTCTAGTTGGTCCTTTTCCATCTCTAGTTGGTCCTTTTTCATCTCCTCTTGGGTCTCACTAAATTTATCCAACTTTTCTAGGATATTCTTGAAAAACCTTATAACTGTGGTTTTGAACTCTATATCCAGTCATTTTCACTATGCCTGGAGAACTTCTGTGTTGGATTCAGCCTTATGATACCAGACTTGCAAAACTGCAAAAGCCTCTCTGTTGACCTTGGGAGGGGTGGAATCTCAGGGCTTACCAGACCACCTTGCCTTCCAGTTAGCCCTGCCTTACATGGCTCCTGGGTCTCACGTGTCTCTCAGTAATCTCTGGAGCGGTTCGTGTCCACGTGCAGTGCTTCTTGATGGCTGCCTTTCTGGCTCCCCTGCGCTCTGGGACCATATGAGTCTGGGTCCCCAGGGTCTCACCCCAAACTGGGTTTACTGGAGTTAGAAGTGGCGCACTTGGAAGGCTCTGTCTCCCGCCCACTAGTGAAAGCCAGCGGCACAATCAGCAGTCTGTCTTCTGTGCACAGTACTGTGTGTGCCACCAGACTTCTGCTCTTTTGCGGCTCCCCCAAATTTCTGGGCCCTTCTCCCTTTTCACAGTCCAAACTTGCCCCATATGAGTCTCGCCCGGATCTGGGGTTCAGTGCCATAGGATAATGGGTTCAGTGTATTTGGGAGTATCCCGTCTCCTTTCTGCCAGAGAAAGCCAGCCAGGCACTCAGGCACCTGCTCTCTCCATGCGTACATCTCCGTACCTCAGCTTTTTGCAGCTCCTCTGGGTCTCTGAGAGCCCCTCTTTCCTTGTAGTTGTAGAATTTCCACTCAGCCAGCTTTCCTGTGGTTCTGGATCATGTCCATTCTGTCTTTTAGTTGTAGTTTTGAAATTGTTGTGCGAGGCAGCAGTTCAGGTGTTCACCTATGCCGCCATCTTTGTTTGTCCTCTCTTACCAGTCTTAATGAGCTTTTTTTACCTTTCTAGTTGTGGAAATTCCTCTCACCCAGCTTTCCCCATGGGTCAGGGTGGTAGTTGTCCTGCCATTTAGTTGTGGTTTTGATGTGGTCGTGAGAGGCAGCAACTCTGCCACCATCTTTGTTTCTCTCAGAATTTATTTTTTCATATAACAGTACCAACCTGACTTTAGAAGTACTTAAAATACTAATGGGAAGAAGTTACTGATTATTGGTTTTATACTTAATGAGTTAATAATATATAACTGCTTTTTTTACCTGGATAATATCGGTAATTCTTTTGCACTAGACTGTAAGTTAAGGATAGAGACTATGTCTTCTGCAACTTTGTATTTTCAGTATCTAAAAGCATTCAATAAATATAGTTATATAATACTGAACAAATCTTGAGCTTGAACATTGTGGAACTCCTTCACTTAAAGAGAAATTGAGGCCCTGGTTGGGTAGTTCAGTTAGTTAGAGCGTCATCCGTGTACACAAGGTTGCAGGTTTGATCCCCAGTCAGGGCACATATAAAAAATCAACCAGTTAGTACATAAATAAGTAGAATAACAAATTGATGTTTTTTCCTCTCTCTCTCTCTCTCTCTCTCTCTCTCTCTCTCTCTCTCTCTCAAATCAATCAGTAAATTTAAAAAAACGTTGGCCAATAGAAAGGACTTTTAATAACTTAGAAAGCGCTTACTGTTTTGAAGGAAATTTTTAAGGATTGCAGATTACATTGACTTTGAATGTATTGTCTGTTTTTGGAACAGGGCATCTATGTACTTCAGGACAACAAATTCCGTCTGCTTACTCAGATGTCTGCAGGAAAACAGTACTTAGAACATGCATCTAAGGTATTTAATGGAATAAAAAGTTGGGTTTTTTTTACTATGTAAATAGTAGAACCATAGGGGAAAGTACAGTGCCAAATACAATAGACTTTTGAATTGAAAATAGGTTTTACCATATTTCTTTTTGTTTAAACACTTTTCTATGAAATAGAAGTCAGATGTTCATATTAAAATAACTTAAATTGTAGCTAAGTAGGCTTATGATGAACAATTAAAGAAACATTATAACTAAATGCCAATGAAATGTAGGTTAATGATAAATTTTTGAATATAGCATAGATATGTCAGGAAAGGTACTCAAGCTATAACTCTTATTAGCTGTGTAAAATCATTGACCTCCCCAGAGTTTATATTTATAATTTCCTTTAGGTTAAAAATCATTTTAAACATAGTTAACCATGTTTCTAAGAATACATGCTTTGTGTTAAGCATATCTGTTTCTGGATTTTGTGTAGTTTTTGTTTTTCAGTCTCATGTAGGAATCAATATATAAGTAGACATATGTATTAAAGAAAGATGACAAGTTTTAAGGGTTCCTTTAAAGTGATTAAAATAACAATAAGACTTAAATGCCATACTTACCTATAGACTTTTCTGTCTTAGTAAATCCTTAATATGTTCTTCACATTTTTTTTTCCTTTTAGTATTTAGCATTTACATGTGGCTTAATTAGAGGTGGCTTATCAAACTTGGGGATTAAAAGTATTGTAACAGCTGAGGTGTCTTCAATGCCTGCCTGTAAGTTGAATTTACATTTTTTACAAATGTTTTTAGTTACTATTTTTTAGGTCTGGTGTTTTCTTTGTTTTTGTTAACTCAGGAAATTTAAAATGTTAAAACCATTTATTTCACTTTGGCCAATTTTAACATTTAATGTAGTAATATGTAGCATACTTACATTTAAATACGGTGATTTTTGAATTTGGAATGGATATTGATTTAAAAAAATGTGCTAAAGAAATCTAAATTTACAAGACAACTGAAGGAATGATTCTTAACTTTTTAAGAAAAAAAAAAGTTTTTATTGATTTGAGAAAGAGGAAAGGTGGAGAGAGAAACATCGATTACCTCCTGCCTGCGCCCTACTGATGGTCAAGCTGTCCTGACTGGACATGGAAGTGGGAACCTCTTGTTCCCTGGGAAGAGGACGACGTTCAACCAACTGACCCACACAGGCCAGGGTGATTCTTAACTTTTAAAGGAAAATTTTTGTTGTATTCTTTTAGATAGTAAATTTCCCTGTAGCTTTGAAAAACATTTTTAAAGTTTTCTGGACTATATTTATTATGTAAAACTAGATAAAGCCAACTGGTCTTTTATTGCTAAACTCATTTAGAAAGATCTTTTCACCAAGATATACCAACCAAGAATAAAATTGACTTGAGCTTCAGTGTGTTTCCTTTAACAAAAAATGTGAAAAGTTTGTCATAACAAGTTTTTTTTATTAAAACTACTTTCTAAATAGAGCAGAAAACTGATATTTAGACTTGTTTTCCTTGTTCCTAAAAATGAAAATGATTTTTCATATTTTCCTTTGTAGGTAAATTTCAGGTGATGATACAGAAGTCATAGGACATACTGAAATGCAGTGCTTCAACAGTGTAAAGAGTTAAATTATTCATGTATAAAGTACTTCAAGTAGCAATGATTTAATTAAAATTGTTGGACATTTGTGTTGATATAAGCTATTTGCTAACTTATATAATGAAATATATACTCTTAAGCAGGACTAAGGTTGTATTTTATCAGTTTAACATAGGTCAAGTTAAAGCAGATAAAGAGACATTCTACCATAACATATACTTTATTGAAAATATTCAGAATAAAAGAATTCTAATTTGAAATAAACAAACACCAAGATGTAGGATCCTTATTTTAACATTTTTACTTTCTTAGGGAATTTATGTTTAACCCCAGATGTTAAAGCAAAACTCAGGGTTTGATAAATTAGCATAAAAAAAGAGCCAGAATGATTTGTGTAAGAATGAGCAAATTTTGATTGCTTTATGAACTTTAGTTATTAAAAAAAGCAAATAACACACTAAAGACTTTATTTAATTGCTTATAATTTATTTTTATTAAGGACTTTTATGCCTGTATAAATATTTCATTATATAATAGAGGCCTGTATAAGGATTTCATTATATACTTGAGGCCGGATGCACGAAAATTTGTCTAAGAGTAGGCCTTCTCCCGGCTGCTGGCAACGCTTCCTTCCGGCACCTGGAACCCAGGCTGCTTACCTTCTCAGATCACCAGCAGGTATCCAGGACCTGGACTGCTTCCTTCTGGCCACCCGCAGGCACACTCTGGCTGGCTTCCCTCTGGCCCTGGCTTTGTCAAGAAGGATGTCCAGAATGACATCCAGTCTAATTAGCATATTACCCTTTTATTATTATATTGTAGATGTGTGTGAAATATGTCATATCAGGCTGCCTAAATTTACTCAGAAAAATAATTTTACTTTAATAGAATTCAGTCATGGAGGAAATGGAGAAATCCATGAATGTATTAAAAGTGAAACATAGATTAATTTAAACGTGAATTCAGTGATTCCAAAGTCAAAGAATATTAGGTATTTTAGGTAGAAATTTTTATATTTATTCCTGTGAGTTTCAACTTTCAATTTTTCTCTCCCTGCATAGAAGTGCTGGTGAAGTTTCTATCCTTTAAATACGCACATGCACGCGCACGCACATACACACACACACACACACTAGAGGCCCAAAGCACAAAATGAGTGCAGGGGGCACCAAGGGCCAGCGTGATAGCCCCAGTCATCGCCCCAGGCTTTGCAGCAGCAGCCCTGGAAGAAGGTCCGGTCTAATTAGCATATTATACTTTTATTATTATAGATTTTTTAAGGCAGACCACTCCAGATTGGCATGTGTAAGTTTTGTCTTTTTTTTTTTATTGATTTTTAGAGAGAGAAACATCTATTTGCTATTCCACTTATTTATGCACTCATTGGTTGATTTTTGTTTGTGCCCTACCCCAGGATCGAACCCACAACCATGGCATTTCAGGACAACACTCTAATCAAATGAGTTACCCAACCAAGGTCTTCTTTATCTTTATTCCCTTATTTACTCAGTGTGGTGAGGGTCTGCTTCCTAGTTCACAAAGGGGTATCTTTTAATTGTGTTCTCACTTGGTGTGAAGGGGACTAGCTTATTACTTTCTGGGATCTCTTATAAGAGCACTGATTCCATTCAAGAGGGCTTTGCATGGTCTAATAATCACTTCCCAAAGGTCCTGCCTTACACTATTACCTTGAGGGTTTGGATTTGAACATGTGTATTTTTGGGCATACAAATATTCACTCCATAGTAGAGCGCAACATGTTATGAATAAGGGAAAGCAGAAATGGACAGCCAGGTTTAACTGGCGAATTGTTTCCAAATCTGATAAGTTACTGCTGTAGGATGGGAATTCAACTTAGGCATCAGACTGGGATTGGCATAGTTATTGGGGTCACAAAAGTTAAGACACTAAATAGAAACTACAACTTTTTCAAACTATCAAACTAGTGGCTCTCTGCACAAATTCATGCATACTAAAAAGAAATTAGAAGTATTTTAATATATTTGCCCTTTATAATAGAAGTGTCAACCAAATTCAGATTAACAATGACAGACTGAAATGTGTGCAGTTGGTGCCAGTGAGAGTTTTATATGTATTGTGTATGCGAGTCAACTTAGCCTTTTATTCAAATAAGGAGTAATACGCAAATTGACCATACCTCTGCTATACCTACAAGCCACGCCCACAAACCAATCAGAATGAGTATGCAAATTAACCCAACCAAGATGGCTATGGCCACAGAGCGAGCAGGAGGGAGGCTTGGGTTGCCCCTGGCAATGGAGGAAGCCAAGATTTCTGCAAACCCTCTAAGGCCTAGGCCTCCGCTTAAGGCAACAGTTTCAATGGCTGTGTGAACAGAAGGCTTGGCTCCGCTCAAGGCTATAAAGTTGCAATTGTAGAAGATAAATAAATCCCAGATACCAGAGTCCTACTTGGGTTGCTGGGGGCATGGCCAGCCTGCAAACCACCATAGGCCCCTCGCCCAAGCCACCCCACACCCTAAGGGAACACCCACCATGATCCAGGACATCTTTCAGGGCAAATCAGCTGGCCCTCACTTGTGCACCAAGCCTCTATCCTATCTAATAAAATAGTAATATTCAGATTGACAATCACTCCAACACAAAAGATGACTGCTCCCATGTGGATACAAGATGGCCACCACAAGATGGCCAGCAAGGGAGGGCAGATGGCAGGGACCAGGCCTGCAAGAGAGGGCAGTTGGGTATGATCAAGCCTGCAGGGGAGGGCAGTTAGGAGTGACCAGGCTGGCAGAGGAGGGAAGTTGGGAGTGACCGGGTCTTTAGGGAAGGGCAGTTGGAGTGGGGGGGGGGGGACCCAGGCCTGCAGAGGAGGGCCATTGGGGGTGATCAGGCCTGCAGGGGAGGACAGTTAGGGGCAAACATGCTGGCAGTGGAGCAGTTAGGCATCAGGCTGGCAGGGGAGTGATTAGGGGGTGATCAGGCAGGCAGGTGGTTAGGGGCAATCAGGAAGGCAGGCAGGTGAGCAGTTGGGAGCCAGCAGTCCTGGATTGTGAGAAGGATGTCTGACTGCCCGTAGGATAAAGGCCTAAATGGGCAGTCAGACATCCCTCAAGGGGTTCCAGATTGGAGAGGAAGCAGGCTGGGCTGAAGGACACCGCCCCCACCCCCCATGCATGAAAATTTAATAGAACAAACCTGCTTTCTGATTTAGCTAAACTTTTTCCAGCCCAGTGAAGCACCCCAACTTCTCTTTCAAGTAACCGACAACACAGGAGTTAATATCAACATGAAGCAGATTATAATTGTAGATCATGCAGGGAGAACATAGGGTAAAATATCTAACTGTAGCAGTGTTTGACTATATTCTGTGCAGTGAGAAAACCTGAAGTCATTTTCAAGGTCCAACATTTCTTACTTCTTTTCAGCTGGGTCAAGTTTCTAAACCTCCTAAATCTCCATTTTCTGGCTAATGAGAAGAGAATAGGATTCCACTGAGACTCCTATCTACCTAGTCCAGGACTTTTGTGAGGAATAAATGAGACGAGGCATGGGAAAATGCTTCACAGACATATGGTTACAGTGTAAAGTGTTTCCACCTGGCTATAAAGCAAGTCATGTTTCTGGGCTGAACAAACTGCAAGGAGGCTAGTTGTTAGGGGAGAGGAAGCTGGGCATTGCTACATCATGTCATTACCTGAACAGAGAGAAGGATATTTAGCATATTAGCCTTTTATATATATAGTTACATTTTGGAAATCCATAATTTTTGTAGATTTTTAACTCATATTAATGGCATGTTTACAAGTTTAGGGGAAAAAACAACTTTAACCTAGTATTTGATCACAGAACCATTTTTTCCCAGAAACATGACCAGCCCAAGTAAGTCAACATTCCAGGGCAATTTGGGAAACATTTGTTTTAGAAATTTGATGGGAATTGGTAATATGTGTACTATGCTGGTATCACAATTGGTAATAATTGTGATATAAACCGATCAGATTGACATCTATAATTTTTAAAAATTTGATTTAATTTTAGAAAGGTATTTGATTTATAGTGAATAAGAGAAAGAGAAACATGGATATGTTGTTCCACCCATTCATGCATTCATTGGTTGATTTTTTAAAAAATACATATTTTATTGATTTTTACAGAGAGGAAGGGAGAAGGATAGAGAGTTAGAAACATCAATGAGAGAGAAACATTGATCAGCTGCTTCCTGCAGAACCCCTACTGGGGATGTGCCTGCAACCAAGGTAGATGTCCTTGACCAGAATTGAATTTAGGATCCTTTAGTCCGCAGGCCGACACTCTATCACTGAGCAAAACTGGTTAGGGCAATTGGTTGATTCTTGTATGTCCTCCTACCGGGGACTGAACCTACAACCTTGGCATACAAGATGATGCTCTAGCCAAATGAGCTACCTGGCTAGGGTTTATAAAACATTTTTCTTTCTGTCTCATAGAGTTATTAATTTGAATCAATTTTATTATGTCAGCTTCTAATTGGCTTATCTAAGAGACACAGATGAAATAATCTTATTTTAAAATAGAAATGAATAAGATTTTAATAAAGTACTATCCCAATTTAGTAAATGTATAATATCCTTCTGACCAAAATAAATAAATAAATAAAAATAACTACTTCTAAATTGTATCTTTAAAATGTACAATTTCTCAACAAACTTAAGGTTTTATACCCTTGTTAATAGTGAAGGAGCTTTCTTCAATTTTCCATTAAAATTGGAAGATACTTTTTTTTTAAAATATATTTTTATTGATTTTTCACAGAGAGGAAAGGAGAGAGAGACATCAATGAGAGAGAAACATCAATCAGCTGCCTCCTGCACACCCCCTACTGGGGATGTGCCCACAACCAAGGTACATGCCCCCGACCGGAATCGAACCTGGGACCTTTCAGTCCGTAGGCCGATGCTCTATCCACTGAGCCAAACCGGTTTTGGCGATACTTTTAATTGTGATTACTAGCTTAAAATATCCATTATTTTTATTTGTCCTTACATTTCTGAAAAAAAAAAAATCCTTATGCTAAATTGAGTCATTATAAAAATGGGTTCTCATTTACCTATTTGGGAATCCTCCAGCTTGCTAGAAAATAAAGGTGTAACTATATTAAAATAAATTTTTATACCACTTATCTTTAGCACATGCAAAATTGCCTTCTTTTGTATGCTATACTGTCATCAGGAATTTCATTCTGTGTGAGTAGTGTGCATGACTACATGTTAACCACTAGTTATGGAAGAAATGTAAATTAAAACAATAATTAACAAATTAAATAAAATCAACCCCTAGGCACCCAGGATCAAAATGACAAAAAATGTGAAGCCATAACAGCTGGTTGTGGTAGAGGTTGGAAAACTAAGCTCTTTATAATACAGTGCTGGCTGCCTAATCCAGTAGCCACTATTCCTGCTTTTCTAACATAACTCATTCTTTTATAGGAATGGTAATGTGTGCTCTGCTAAAAAATTTCTATTTCGATCTTTCTTTATAATCATAAAATAAAACTCTAGCAAATGATACGTAAGTTGAGGGTTTCTTATAATTCTTTGCTCCTCTGACATAAATGACAAAAAAAATAAATCCCTAGGCACCCAGCAGTGGTTGAGAAACCACTGCTACTAGGATCTTCTATTACTTAAAGTAGGAAACATTTCTACCTGATAAATTACATACAAACAGAAGATTTGGCAGAAAAAATAAAGCAGCCTATTAGGGAGCTATTAAAAATAAGGAAAAGTTTTGTGAAGCATGGTTTGGGTTGAGCTCAACCTATGAATCAGGGTCATGGTGCAATTCTCATCGGGGCACAAGCCTGGCTGGGGCTTGCTGGAGGCAGCTAATAAATGATTCTCTCTCATTACTGATGTTTCTATCTATCTCTGAAATCAATAAAAAAATGTTTTTTTTTAAAGTTTTGTATAAAGCATTTAAATAAAAATACTGAGCTTAAATGGAAAATGTTTGATTAATTTTGCTGCTAAGAACACATTTGCCATTTAATCTAGACTTTTAATTCTAAGACCCTTTTTCCATTTTCTTGTTTTTTACAAGAGTCAACCAAAATTTTAGTAACCAAAATATACTTTCAATAAAATTTTATGTGTACATCTGTAAATAATGAAGGAGTATCAAGGACATTTGTAAAATTTCAGCATACAGTTTTACACATGGTAATAGAAAACTGTTCACTAGAAATTAGTGGGATTATCCAAAGATACTTCAGATGTTCAAATCCATACACTCTACATCCTACATATCAGCTTCAGTTGCACAGATTAAGATGAAGACCTCTTACATAATGTTGAAAATGTGATGCAACCTGCACTTCATTGGCATTGTATTTCCTCAGACAGTCTGCCTTCATCACAAGTATCTTCTATCCCTGAGAGATCAGCAACATCAAGATGGCTCATCAGCTAAGTCACGTTGGTCAAAATACCTAGTAAAGAAATCATTGATTGTATGCTTAAAAATATTAATTGCAACACTACAGAAAATATCAGAAGACAGAAACAACACAAATGTCCATCAAGAAGGGGATGGGTGAATAAACTACAGTACATCGACACAGTGGAAGGCTATGAAGCTTTTACAAAATATCTATACTGCTATAGTGTGACTTCCAGAATTTATTAACGTGGAAAAAAGGTATAGAAAGGTATGTTTAATATACTACCTTTTATAAGTGTTTGTAGGAATGCAGATATATATACTTATATTTTTAAAAAGGATAAGTGGAAGGATAAACCAAAAATTAATAAAATGGATAATTACAGAAGAGAGAAAGGAGGCTAGGGAGGATAAAGATGGATTCTAAAATACTCCAAATGTACATTGAATTATAATTTAACCTTGGAGAAATGTAAATATTTTTATGTAATTATGAAACAAGATTAAATTAAAAAAACAAACAAACAAGAATCAAAATCCACAAAATGAATCTTTCCATATAGCAAGTTGGTAGTATAATCACACAGAGAGTATTTTTAAATGACCTTAAACACAGTGTTCTGTTACACAGTATGTTTCTAGTAAGATATACCAGGGACAAAACAGAATGCAAAGCATTCTTAAAATGATTTCAATATTGGTAGCATTGTTATTCTGAAATAATTATATGCATAATACAGGATAAAGCCATAGTTATGTTAACATTGTTAAAAATCAGAATTTTCAGCATAGGTTAAAAAGAAATACTAAAGAAAAACCCCAGAATCTTAAACTAGAACTGAAATACCAATTTGAACTTAGACTTTTCTTTTTCTCTTTCTAAAAAATACATAGTTCCTAGCTGTTCACTAAAAAGGACTCATTGCACAACTAGTTCTCTAGACTCTAATACCATCTTCTACTTGAAAAGAAGAAACAGTACTCCCAGGAGAGATTAATTGTAGATCCAGATTCAGAAATATTCAAAACACATGAATCATCTTGACATACCAAAAGTAAGACAACTATAAAAGACCACCAGGATTATATAACAAAAAGCAATAGGAATTGACCTGATTGGCCAAAGATGGAACAACCTAATCTGAGCATCAAAAATACTGACTGCAATGGATCGATACATATCAAATGTTAAAACCCCTCAATGCAAAACAATAATCCAAAAACAATCTTATTGGTCATCTTTGAGGATTGCTAAGCTACAACTTCATTATTTTCCAAAAATTAGTAATAAATGGAAATAATACTGCCTGTATCTTTTGGGGGTGTAAACTATATTTCAGGGTAACCAAATTGATGAAGAGAAGTTATATTTTATAGAAAATGTTATGTAGGTAAATATAAAAACCAGCAATTTTCTAATCCTAAGTAAATGATGGATCTATGTAACAATCATCAATGGCCGATAAAACCAACAGGTAAAAGGTATGGACTTTACCTGAACACAATGATTATCTTTATCACCACTAAAAATAGGACAACTGGATATTATGTGCCTCTTGATGTAATACAACAGCATCCATGGAGTCTTGTCAAACAAAAACACTATACTATATAGGGCAGCGGTTCTCAACCTGTGGGTCTCGACCTGTTTTCTGATGGTCTTAGGCTCTACAGCAGTGACTCACAGGTTGAGAACTGCTAGCAGGGTCGCCTAAGACCACCGGAAAACACAGATACTTACATTATGATTCACCACAACATGAGGAACTGTATTAAATGGTCACAGCATTAGAAAGGTTGAGAACCACTGATACAGGGTGTCTCCCCCCACCCCACCAAATATATACACATGCTTTGAATAATTATAAAGGCAGTGTTTATGAAAATACATTTCATTTTCAAAATTGAGCTATCAACTGTTAAAGTGTATTATATTTTTAGGAGACATCTGTATAATCAAACCTCTAGAATTACCTACCAGTTTATAGAAAATATGAAGGATGAACACATTAAATACTGCATGAAGATTTAATTGTCAAAACCAAGATGTGAAATTTTACAAGTCAAAGGACCCAATTTTTTCAACAAATAAATGACAAAGAAAAAAACCCCAGGAGGGTTGATGGGGAGATTTAAGAGATATCAAACAAATGTAATGAGTATACCCTAAATTTAAAGAATTCAAAATTAAAACAACATTTTTGGGACAACTAGGGAATATGAAACATGGAGTAGACATCAATGATACAGCGAATTACTAAATTCTTGAGGTATGGTACTAGTATTATATTTTTAAAAAGCTCTTCTCAGAAAACTAAAAACAAAAGAAAAAACAAATAAAAAGGTCTTCTCAGATATATACTAAAATAAATGACATGCCTGAAATTTGGTTAAAATATATTAACAAAAACAATGGAATAAAGAAACATCCTGGTGAACAGATAATCTATATTAATAAAAGGATAATATGCTAATTAGACTGGGAGACCTTCCAGACAACCTTCCAAAGACATGATGGCGGGGCCGAGGCAGAGGCGGTTAGGGGCAATCAGTCCTGAAGGGGGCGGGAGGTGGTTGAGGGTGATCAGGCCCGGGGGGCGGGAGGGACAGTTGGGAGTAAGCAGGCCAGCAGGGGGAACCAGTTGGGGGCAAGCAGGGAGGCAGTTGGGGGTGAGCAGGCCAGTAGGAAGTGGGGTAGTTGGGAGCGATCAGGCCGGCAAAGGGGGGCAGTAAGAGGCAAGCAGGGCAGCAGGCAGAGTGGTTAGGGATGATCAGGTAAGCAGGCAGGTGAGCAGTTAGGAACCAGTGATCCCGGATTGTGAGAGGGATGTCTGACTGCCAGTTTAGACCCGATCTCTATAGGGCCTATGGGATCGGGCCTAAACTGGCAGTTGGACATCCCCCAAAGGGTCCCAGATTGGAGACAGTGTAGGCCGCCGGGCTGAGGGACACACCCTCTGTGCATTTTGTGCACCCGGACACTAGTCTATAATAAAAGTATAATATGCTAATTAGACTGGACAGCTGAATGACCTTCCAGAGAAAGCCACAGTGGCAGGGGCCAATGCAGAGGTGGTTAGGGGTGATGAGGCAGACAGGTGAGCAGTTAGGAGTCAGCAGTCCCAGACTGCAAGAAGGTGCAGGCGGGGCTGAGGGATCCTTCCTTCCACCGCCCCTGTGCAGGAATTTTGTGCACTGGGTCTCTAGTAGTTATAATTGCTGAACTTGGGTGATGAATTGGTTTTGTGGGGAGGGAGTTGTTAGGTCTGATTGAAAACTGAATAGACACCTCCCCTGGGAACTGACCTTTAGACCACAACAGACATTCTCTTTTGTTTAGCATTTGCGAAGACCACATTACACTTACTAGGACCATTATCTTTTTTCTCAGGACTCGCCTAGAGAATTCCCTGCCTAATAAAAGCCCGCCTAAAATCTTTTATAGTCTCTGACTCTCAGTCCCTGGGTACTGGTGCCATTTTGGGGCTCAGTCTATCTGGGTATCCAGATGACCTAATAAATTAATAGTTCTTTACCCCTTTTGACCTTTACATTCCTCCTTTGGAGACTCTAACATTTGGTGCTGAAACCCAGGAGGGTTCCAAGTCATCACTGGCTTCAGCCATCTTGTGTTTGCTACTTGGAGAGCAATAGGCAGTGGCAGCTCAACCTGGCCTTACCCCCAAATCCTACTTGGATGACATTGTTACCAGCTTCAATTAGGCCTCCCTCCCTCATGGGCCCTCCTGAACCAGCCAAGATAGATGCTGGATTGGGGACCTCTTCTTCCCATTGCTGATCCTGCACTCAACACCAGCTCATTTCATTTTTGGTAAATAACAACTGGATTTCTAATTTGTCCCTTGTCTCAGATTAAAGACCTAATGCTCCAGCCTGGCTTCGGGTCCTGGAAGCAGGTCCCACAGTCTTCTACATCACAGGGGATGCCTGCCACATGGATTAGACTGACCTCTCTCCAGAGCCTGACTAGTTGGTAGGGACACCCCCTTCCCCCCTTTAGTCTTGCTTCCTGGGTCTCCATTTGTTGCTTGCCTCCTCTTCCTAATTTATACCACAGGGAATTTTTTTCCATCCCCCCCAAAAAACAAGAAGAGACTCTGAGGGAGCTTTGGGACAACACAAAACGAAACAACATATGCTTAATTGGGATACCAGGAGTGGAAGAAAAGCAAGGAATAGAAACCTATTTGAAAAAATGATGACAGAAAATATCCCTGGCAAGGAAAGAAATATGAAAGTCTAAGAAGTACACAGTCCCAAACAAGCTGAACCCCAAAAAACCGACACCAAGACACATCAAAATTAAGTGGGCAAACACTAACGACAAAGTAAGAATCTTAAAGGCTGCCAGAGAGACAGAAAATTACCTATAAGGGATCTCCTATTAGAATATCAACTGACTTCTCAAAGAAACACACAAGGCCAGAAAGGAATAGAATGAAATATATAAAGTGATGCAAAACAAGGGTCTGAACCAAAGAATACTATACCCAGCAAGGCTATCATTCAAAATTGAAGGTGGAATCAGCTTTACAGACAAGAAAGGGCTAAGAGAGTTTATCACTACCAAGCCAATCATGCAAGAAATGCTAAAGGGACTGCTGTAAAAAGAAGAAAGAGAAAGGAAAAAAAAAACAAAAAACAAAGAAACCCCCACAAATACTAAGGAAAAATATGAACCTGTCAATAATATCATTAAATGCAAATGGGTTAAATGCACTAATCAAAAGAATAGGGTAGCTAAATGGTTAAAAAAAACAGGACCCATACATTTGCTGTCTAAAAGAGACCCACCTCAGAGAAAAGGATTCACACAGACTGAGAGTGAAGGGATGGAAAAACATTTTTCAGGCAAATAGAAATAAGAAAAAAGCTGGGGTATGATACTTATATCTGATAAAAAAGACCTCAAAGTCAAGGCCTTAACAAGAGATAAGGAAGGCCACTACATAATACTAAAAGGAGCAATTCATCAAGAAGATATAACTCTGGTAAACATATACACATCTAATACAGGAGGCCCTAAGTACATAAAAAAAAATTCTGGAGGATATCAAGGGAGAGATTGACAACAATACAATCATAGTAGAGGATTTTCATACACCACTGACATCTCTGGACAAATTTTCTAGACAAAAAATCAGCAAAGGAACAGCAATTTTAAATAACTCACTAGATCAGATGGAGTTAATTGACATCTTCAGAGCATTTCACCCCAAAGCTGCAGAATAAACATTCTTCTCAAGTGCACATGGGACATTCTAAAAAATAGACCACATACTGAGTCACAAGCAAAGTCTCCCTAAATTCAAAAAGATTGAATTCATATCAAGCATCTTCTCAGACCACAATGGCATAAGATTAGAAATAAACTACAATAAAAGCATTCCAAAAAATTGAAACACTTGGAAATTGAATAGCATGTTACTAAACAATGATTGGGTTATAAATGAGATCAAAGAAGAAATTAAAAATATTCTGGAGACTAATGACAATAAAAACACAACAATGCAAATGCTATGGGACACAATTAAAGCAGTGCTGAGAGGGAAGTTTATAGTTCTACAGGCCTACATAAAAAAAATAAAAAACAGGAAAAAATGGTAATGAATCACCTAATTAAACAACTCAAAAAATTAGAGAGCAACAAGAAAAGCCTACTGTGAGCAGAAGGAAGGAAATAATAAAGATCAGAGCAGAAATGAATGACATAGAAACCAAAAAAATGATACAAAAAAAAAAAATCAACAAGACAAAGAGCTGGTTCTTCCAAACAATAAAAAAGATTGATGAACCTCTATTCAGGTTCACCAAGAAGCAAAGAGAGAGGACACAAATAAAGAAAATCAGAAATGAAAGAAGAAATAACAACAGACCCACAGAAATACAAAGGATTGTTAAATAATATTATGAACAACTCTATTCTAACAAATTTCACAACTTAGAGGAAATGGACAGATTCCTAGAAAAACACAACCTTCTAAAACTCAATCAGGAAGATTCTAAAAATCCCAACACACCGATAACTATGGAAGAAATTGAAGCAGTCATCAAAAAGCTCCCAGCAAACAAAAGCCCAGGGCCAGGGAGCTTCACAGGGGAATTTTACCAAAGATTCACAGAAGAACTAAAACCCATTCTTCTCAGACTATTCAAGAAAATTCAAGAGGAAGGAACATTTCCAAAATCCTTCTATGAAGCCAGCATCATCCTAATACCAAAACCAGATAAAGATAACACAATGAAAGAGAATTACAGACCAATAACCCTCATGAACATAGATGCCAAAATCCTCAACAAAATTCTAGCAAATCTGATCCAGCAGTATGTCAGAAAGATCATACACCATGACCAAGCAGGATTTATCACAGGGACGCAAGGATGGTACAATATCCGCAAATCAATAAACATGATACATCACATAAACAAAATGAGAGATAAAAATCACACAGTCATATCAATTGATGCAGAAAAAGCATTTGACAAAATCAAAAACCCTTTCTCAATAAAAACTCTCAGCAGGATGGGAATAGAAGGATCATACCTCAACATAATAAAAGCCATATATGACAAACCCATAGCCAACATCATACTCAAAGGGCAAAAAAACAGGAACAAGACAGGGATGCCCACTCTCACCCCTCCTATTTAACATAGTGCTGGAAGTATTAGCCATTGCCATCAGAGAAGAAAAAGAAATAAAAGGCATCCAAATAGGAAAAGAAGAAGTAAAACTCTCCTTATTTGCAGATGACATGATACTGTACATAAAAAAACCCTAAAGAACCCATCATAAAATTATTAGACTTAATAAATGAATTCAGCAATGTAGCAGGATACAAAATTAACACCAAGAAATCTTTGGCATTTCTAAATACCAATAATGAACTTACAGAGAGCGAGATTAAAACAGCAATCCCATTTACCATTGCACCAAAAAAATTAAGATACCTAGGAATAACTTTAAGGAGGTAAAAGACCTATATGCAGAAAACTACACAACACTGAAAAAAGAGATAGAGGAAGACATAAATAGATGGAAGAACATACCATGTTCATGGATTGGGAGAATCAATATCATCAAAATGTCCATTCTACTCCAAAGCAATTTATAAATTCAATGCAATTTCCATGAAAATACCAAAGACATACTTCATGAACCTAGAATGCACTTTCCAAAAATTCATCTGGAATAAAAAAAGACACCGAATAGCTGCAGCAATCCTTAGAAATAAGAACAAAGTAGGTGGGATCTCAATGCGAGATTTCAAACTGTATTACAAAGTCACTGTTCTCAAAACTGCATGGTACTGACGCAAGAACAGACAAATAGATCAATGGAATAGGATAGAGAATCCAGATATCCACCCAAACCACTATGCTCAATTAATATTTGACAAAGGAGGCATGAACATAAAATAGAGTCAAAACAGTCGCTTCAACAAATGGGAAAATTGGACAGATAGATGCAAAAAAATGAAAATAGACCACCAACTTACACCATACACAAAAATAAACTCAAAATGGATACAGGACTTAAACATAAGACTGGAAACCATAAAAATACTAGAGGAATCCACAGGCAGCAAAATCTCTGGCAAAAGAAACTTCTTTATCGACACAGCTCCTTAGGCAAGAGAAACTAAAAAAATTATAAACAAATGAGACTACAGTGGTACCTCGAGATATGAGTTTAATTCGTTCCATAACCTTGAGGCGTGGGAAACTACGAGATGCTTGAGCTGCGGTAAACTGGTGAGTCGTGTGCAGCCGGCCAATCTGCGCGATGACTCCTATCTCAAATGTTGCTTGTATTTCAAAGCAAAAATCGCTAGCTCGATTGCTCATATCTCAAAAATCTCGGCTGTTAGGGCACTCGTATCTCGAGGTACCACTGTACTTCAAAATAAAAAACTTTTGCAGAGCAAAGGAAACCATCAACAAAACAACAAGAAAGCCCACTGCATGGCAGAACATGTTTGTCAATGATCTCAATAAGGGTTTAATCTCCAACATTTACAGGGAACTCATACAATTTCACAAAAAGAAGATAAACAACCCAATAAAAATTGGCAACTGATCTAAATAGGCACTTCTCAAAAGAAGACAGAAGGAAGGCCAAGAGACATATGAAAACCTGCTCAAAGTCACTAATCATCGGAGAGATGCAAAACAAAACAATGCAGTACCATCTCACACCTGTCAGAATGGCAATCATCAACAAATCAACAAATGGCAAGTGTTGGCGAGGATGCAGAGAAAAAGGAACCCTGGTTCACTGCTGGTGGGAATACAGACTGGTGCAACCACTGTGGAGAACAGTATGGAGTCTCCTCAAAAAACTAAAAATGGAACTCCCATTTGACCCAGTGATCCCACTTTTAGGAATATACCCCAAGAACCTAGAAACTCCAATCAGAAAGGATATATGCACCCCTATGTTCATAGCAGCACAATTCACCATAACTAAGATTGGGAAACAGCATAAGTGCCCATCAGCAGATGACTGGATTAAAAAACTGTGGTACATCCACACAATGGAATACTACGCTGTGGTAAAAAAGAAGGAACTACTACCCACAGAGACCCAGAGGGAGCTGCAAAAAGCTAAGGTACGGAGATGCACACGTGGAGAGAGAGGGTGCCGGAGTACTTGGCTAGCTTTCTCTGGTGGGAGGGAGACAGAGACTCCCAATTGCATTGAACCCCTTATCCTACAACACTAAACCCCAAGTCCAGCTGAAACTCATACGAGGGGTGTTTGGACTGTGAAAAGGGAGAAGTGCACGAAAATTTAGGGGAGTCGCGAAAGGGCAGATCTGGAGGCACGCACAGCACTGCGCGCACAAGACCAACTGCTGATTGTTCTGTTGGCTTTCACAAGTGGGCAGGAGACAGAGCTTTCTAACTGTGCCACTTCTAACTCCATTAAACCCCAGTTTCAGGTGAAACCCTGGGGACCCAGACTCATATGGTCCTGGAGCGCAGGGGAGCCAGAAAGGCAGCTGTCTAGAGGCACTGCGAGAGGGCGCTCACACATAGGGACCACTCCAGTGATTACCCAGTCACATGAGACTCAGGGGCCATGGAGGGTGGGGCCGACTGGAAGACAAGGCAGTCCATTCAGCCCTGAGACTCCACCCACCCCAAGCTCAACAGAGAGACTTTTGCAGTTTTGCAAGTCTTGTATCATAAGGCTGAATGCAACAGAGAAGTTCTCCCAGCATAGTGAGAATGTGGAGGCAACGGAAGAGATCACAAACAAAAGAAATGGAGGAAAACAAATGACTCGATATAGAGTTCAAAACCATGGTTATAAGGTTTTTCAAGAATATCCTAGAAAAGATGGATAAATTTAGCGAGACCCAAGAGGAGATGGAAAAGGACCAACTAGAAATTAAACATACACTGACTGAAATAAAAAATATTATACAGAGTCCTAACAGCAGACTAGAAAAAGGCAAGAATCAAGTCAAAAATTTGAAATATAAAGAATCAGAAAACACTCAACTGAAAAAGCAAGAAGAAAAAAGAATCCAAAAATGTGAAGATAATGTAAGGAGCCTCTGGGACAGCTTCAAGTGTACCAACATCAGAATTGTGGGGGTGCCAGAAGAGAGTGAGCAAGATACTGAAAACCTATTTGAAGAAATAATGACTGAAAACTTCCCCCACCTGGTGAAACAAATAGACTTAAAAGTCCAGGAAGCACACAAAACCCCACACAAAAGAAATCCAAAGAAGACTACACCAAGACACATCATAAATACCAAGAGCAAAAGACAAAGAGAGAATATTAAAAGCAGCAAGAGAAAAACAGTTCATTACCTACAAGGGAGCACCCATCTGACTGTCAGCTGATTTCTCAACTATGCAGGCCAGACAGGAGTGGCAAAAAATGTTCAACATGATTAATAGCAAGAACCTACAACCAAGAATACTTTATCCGGCAAAGCTATCATTCAGAATTGAAGGGCAGATAAAGAGCTTCACAGACAACAAAAGCTAAAGGAGTTCATCACCACCAAACCAGAATTATATGAAATGCTGAAGGGTTCTCTCTAAGAAGAGGAAGAAGAAAATAGTAAAGGTAAACATTATGAGCAACAAATACATATCTATCAACAAGTGAATCTAAAAATTAAGTGAATTAAAAATTTGATCAACAGAATAAACTGGTGAATATAATAAAATCAAGAGCACAGAGAGGGAGTGGATTGATAATTCTTAGGGGAAAGGAGTGAGGGGTGTGCAGGAAGAGACTGGATAAAAATCATTCACCTTTGGATGAGGTCAACGGGAGGGAGGTAAGGGTTGAGGGAAGGGTGGGAGCCTCGTGGAGGGGAACTATGGAGGAGAAAAAAAGAGAAACAAATGTAATAATCTGAATAATAAAGATTTAATAAAAAAATAAAGAAGGAGCTCCTACCATTTGCAACAACATGGATGGAGATGGAAACCATTATGCTTAGTGAAATAAGCCAGGCAGAGAAAGACAAATATCACATGATCTCACTCATCTGTGGAATATAATGAATGACATAGACTGATGATAAGATCAGATCCAGAGAATGAGAATAGTCAATCAAAACATCAAACCTTGGGGAAGGTGGGTGTTGGTGGGAATAAGGGGGAGAGATCAACAGAGGGACCTTTGCACATGCATATGAGCATAATCATTGGGCACAGACAATAGGGTAGGTGGGGCATGAGAGAGAATCCATACAGTGGTCACCATAACCTTAAGAGAAATTGCTTCTTGAGACAAAGATTTTTAAATCATTTTGGAAGGAAATAAAGAGAAGTTTCCTTTAAATGTCATAAGGACTGTAATTGAAAGTCAACATATTTGGCCTCCTGAGCTAAGGTAAGTAATCTGTGTTTTTGCCTCCCTGAAATAGTTTAAAGTTACAAAAAGAAATTGTCAGCCCATATGCAATTGAATTGCCATGGCCTAGAGCAAAGAATATCCTTACATGTTATTATCCTACAATATCATCTAATTTTTGATATTTCACAACAGCATATTGTACAACTATCCCAAAAAAACATACAAACTAATTCTTTGAATGTTTAGCAGTAATTTAAAAAGAGGACATGAAAGGATTTAATTGCTTGCAGAAGGAATTGAGGCACTGGGAAGGCACTTGAGCATTCCATACTGGCCCTCTTTCCTCTTTTGCCAAGAGGGACCCTCTTCTCACAACCCAATGGCCGGCAGCTGTAGCCTGAGCTCTCTATTCATCCTGAGGTTTAAGCCTCGAAGTGCCTGGTATAATGGATCTCTTTATGGTGTGAGCTGGGCCCTCCCTGGAGAAGGAACCTGAATTCCCTGAAATAAATGATCAGTGCCGGGGTCCTCGCCAGCAGGCGAGGGGATCCCCAAGGCAGGTGCTGAGCGTGGAGGCTCCAGGGAAATAGGCTACCATGGAGACAGAACTGAACCTCACAACACCCTGCTTGGCCCCGGAGGATGACTGGTTAGCCAGAGACGGCTAAGATTCCTCAGGGAAGGAACAACCTAAGACAGGCACAGTTGCAGAAGGGCCATCAGGAGAGAAGTTGGGGGTCAATAGAGGTAGGGCACAGACACTCACCCCCCCAACCTTGCAGGGGTCTGAATCTTCAGCCCTTCTGAGGGAGGTCTCCTGCCCCCATGGATACCTCACTTCCCATGCTCAGCATAGATCGGGACCCAGGTAACAGATAGAGACGTGGCCCAGCTCAGATCAGGACCCAGGTCACAGCAGAAACATGCCAACAGCAGCTGCCCTATATCTAAATTCAGCCTAGCACTAGGAATGCTCAGTACCTAGTCAATGCAAATAAATCTTTCCACTAATATATGCAGGGTAATCTAAGATTGTTGGTAGAGTATTAAATTTGACGTAAAAGAGTTATCAAGCTTTCAGAGTAATTTAAATTGGCAAACTAAAATAAGAGAACACTCAAGAAAATTTAAGTGTACTGGACAAAAAGCTGTTTCTAAAGTATTAATTAAAATTTCCATTTATAGCTCATCTCATGGTAAAATTGCTTAATGTGTAACGAACATAAAACAGGCATATTTGCGTGCAAAAATTAAAATTTAAAGTTATCAAGATTGCACCAAAAAATTTTACAAAATTCTCCATTAATCAAAAAAGGGGAGGGGGAGAGTAGGATAATACATATCATGTAAGGAAAAATACCTGATAAGTAAATTACATCTAGAAAATTTTCACTTTAGAAAAGTAATTTCTATTTGTAATACTAACAGCAAGACACCCATGAAAAACACACATGGTGTCAAAATAAGCCAAAGGAAAAGTGGGTAGGCAAAAATAAAAAGGACCCCAAGTCAATTTTATAGAAAAGATTCCTTTATTAAGCCTTGGTCAAGAATATGTTTATATACTTTCAGAAAACAACTCCAAGACCAAATGGACTCCTGCAACAGAGAGGAACTGATAGGTCTGCGCCAACCACAAAGGCAAGAGGAGAAACAATCCAGAGATGCAAGACGCTGACTACGCCTTGCCATGCGAGCAGTTAGCAGCTGTGCATTGCTACAGGATGCCTAGGACCAAACCAGAGAGGGTTGGACCGGCATTGCCACCATTTGTCCACTATCCAGATACAATTGATGACATGTACACATAAGGAACTGTTTGACATTGAAACTGGGACTCAAAGCTATTGGACATTGAAATTGGGACTCAAACATTTTTCTTTTGCTCTTGTGGGTTTATTTCTAGCCTACAGATACAAGATGTTTTTAAAGACAAGAATCAAGGGGTGGGGGGGAAGCAGATGCAGAGGCAAAGAAGCAATGAACAGACTGTCATGCTACAGCAGGAAGGCAGGGGAGGGGCCTGTAGGAGATCTACCAAAATACTTGTATGCATGTGTGTGTAGGCATAGCCAGTAGATACAGGGCAATGGGGGGTGGGGTGGGATGGGAGGGGAGACGGATGAGGGCATGTACTGGAGGGTGGAGAGGGCAATAAGGAAAATAAATAAATAAATAAATAAAATAAAATAGTTGAAGTTGGAAAAAAATAAAATAAAAATAAGGAGCATATGCGTGGGTTTTGTGCTCAATCCCCAGTAGGGGATGTGCATGAGGCAGCCGGTCAATGATTCTCTCTCATCATTGATGTTTCTATCTCTTTCTCTCCCGCGCCTTCCTTTATGAAATCAGTAAAAATATATTTTTTAAAAAAGAAAATAAACAGACACAAGAATTTAGACTATGAAACAGTTTTCAAGTAAATTCCAAGTGGAATTTCAATGGAAGAAATAAAATTCAACTAAATAAAAATATGTCTCAACAGAAAATGAGCAAATGACACAGGTAATTAAAAGAATACATTTGCCAGTTGGTCAGTGCTTCGAATGGGTTCAACTCCCAGTCAAGGGCACATACTTCAGTTGCAGTTCATTCCTCATTCCTTAGTCCTGGTTGGGCACAGGTGGGAGGCAATCAACCCATGGGACACTTCTCAGAATGTGTCACCATTTAATATGCCTGTATGTGCCCTTTACTTTTCTAGAAATTTAACCTCAGGAAAAAAATGGAGCTGCACATACAAGGATCTTCACTGAAGCATTATTTATAGAAAAAAAAACCTAAAAACTGTGATACATATATTATGTTTTCTTACACTTCAATTTCCTCTATGTAAAATGTAAATAAACTCTACCACCATTAATAAAATACTATTACAAAGCAAGAAGCCAAATATTACTTACCTGCTTACCAAGCAGATTAATAAATTCAAAGCAGGAATTCTCTCATCATCTTGGCTGTTCTAAAAAAAAAAAAAAAAAGAGAGAGAGAGAGAGAGAAAGCCACAAAATGTAATTTGTATCTTTGAAACAAATTTCCTTTTTATTAGGTGATAGTAAGAATTACATGGAAATAGGAAACGTCAAAGAAAAAGGACCAAACTGTAGAATTTATGATCACACAAGAAAAAGCTAAGATAATTTTTTAAAGAAATATGCTTAACAGAGAAAAGAAGTAAGGATTAAGGGCTCTAAGAATAACTTTGGAGAACGTCTTTCCTAATTCCAAGTAGTGCAGCAAAAAAGCCTATGTCTTAACTGGACAGTAATGATAAAATATTTAAAATATTTTAGAGAGCTGAAACCAGTTTGGCTCAGTGGATAGAGCGTCGGCCTGCGGACTGAGGGGTCCCAGGTTCGATTCTGGTCAAGGGCACGTACCTTAGTGGGGGCACATACCCACTGCAGGAGGCAGCTGATTGATGTTTCTATCTCATCAATGTTTCTAACTATCTCTCTTCCTTCTTCTCTGTAAAAAATCAATAATAAAAAATATATTAAAAAAAAATATTTTAGAGAACTTACAACTGCCTTATATAAAAGAACTATATTCTAGATGAAAAAAAGAGCTAAATTCTTATGAAATTCTGGCTTCCAACATTAAGACATACCAGTAAATACTCTAGATCAGGGCTCTCAATTATGATGGAAGTAGTTCCTGAATATACATTTTAGAAAGTTCACTTGAAATATTTGTTAAAATGACAGACCTAAGATACATGGAAAGTAGTCTTACAGAATATGAAATTTACTTTTATACATTTCAAGAAACAGTCACAATAACTTATCGAATGTTATCACAGACATGTCATATATTAATTCCAAATTGGGACATGTCCATGATGTGACTGTACTCAATTCTATGTACCAAGCACCATATGGGACAAAGTGAATAGATATATTAACTGCTAATAGCACAGATGATGAAATATCCACAATATAGCTTTAATGAAAGGGAAAGTGTGTAAAGTGCCATAGAAAAGATACAAAGTATAATGTGAAAACAAAAGATTATTTTTCGTTGTTGGGATCAGGAGATGTATCAGAAAACGGTGGGATATAAGCCCTATTGTGAAAAAAAAAATGGTACTTAGATGCATACTGAAAGAACAAAGCATGGGTTATAGTAGGTAGTGAATAGCGAGAATTTGCTTAGAATACAGGTTATCAAGTTCGTTTGGGCCACATCACAATAGTCTAATGAAAGAACTATCAAATAGTCAAATTTACATTTTGTGGAGGGAAAGAAGGGATGAAAAAGAATCAGAAGTGGGTTTAATAAGGCTTTAATTCAGTGGTTCTCAACCTTTCTAATGCCGCGACCCTTTAATACAGTTCCTCATGTTGTGGTGACCCCCCAACCATATTATTATTATTATTATTATTATTTTAATTAAATCTTTATTATTCAGATTATTACATTTGTTTCTCTTTTTTCCCCTCCGTAGCACCCCTCCACCCAGCTCCCACCCTTCCCTCTGCCCTTACCTCCCTCCCACTGATCTCATCCATAGGTGTTTGATTTTGTCCAGTCTCTCCCTGTACACCACTGACCCCTTTCCCCCTGAGAATTATCAGTCCACTCCCTTTCTGTGCTCCTGATTCTATTATATTCACCAGTTTATTCTGTTGATCAGATTTTTAATTCACTTAATTTTTAGATTCACTTGTTGATAGATATGTATTTGTGGTTCATAATTTTTTGGCTTTTACCTTTTTCTTCTTCCTCTTCTAAAAGAGTACCCTTCAGCATTTCATATAATACTGGTTTGGAGTTGATGAACTCCTTTAGCTTTTTCTTCTCTGTGAAGCTCTTTATCTGCCCTTCAATTCTGAATGTTAGCTTTACTGGATAGATTATTCTTGGTTATAGGTTCTTGCTATTCATCATGTTGAATATTTCTTGCCACTCCCCTCTGGCCTGCATGGTTTCTGTTGAGAAATCAGCTGACAGTCGTATGGGTGCTCCTTTGTAGGTAATGAACTGTTTTTCTCTTGCTGCTTTTAATATTCTGTCTTTGTCTTTTGCTCTTGGTATTTTAATTATGATGTGTCTTGGTGTAGTCGTCTTTGGATTCCTTTTATATGGGGTTCTGTGTGCTTCCTGGACTTGTAAGTCTATTTCTTTTACCATATGTGGGAAGTTTTCAGTCATTATTTCTTTAAATAGGTTTTCAGTATCTTGCTCTCTCTCTTTTTCTGGCACCCCCACAATTCTGATGTTGGTACGCTTGAAGCTGTCCCAGAGCCTCTTTAATTATCTTCACATTTTTGGATTCTTTTCTCTTCTTGCTTTTCCAGTTGAGTGTTTTATGTTTCTTTATATTTCAAATTTTTGACTTGATTCTTGCCTTTTTCTAGTCTGCTGTTAGGACTCTGTATAATATTTTTCATTTCAGTCAGTGTCTCTAGTTGGTCCTTCTTCATCTCCTCTTGGGACTCGCTAAATTTATGCATCATCTCTAGCATCTCTAGTTGGTTCTTTTGCATCTCTTTTTGGGACTTGATAAACTTATCCATCTTTTCTAGCATATTCTTGCAAAACCTTATAAGCGTGGTTTTGAAATCTATATCCAGTCGTTTTTTTTCCTCCATTGCTTTTATTTGTGATCCCTTCCCTTGTTTTGGCATTTTCACTATGTCGGGGAAACTTTTTTACTTGCAAAACCACAGAAGCCTCTGTTGAGCTTGGGATGGGTGGAGTCTCAGGGCTTAAGGGACCACCTTGCCTTCCAGTCGGCCACGCCCTCCATGGCCCCTGAGTCTCACGTGACTGGGTAATCGCTGGAGCGGTCCTTGTGCGCATGCGCGCCCACAGTACCTCTAGACCGCTGCCTTTCCAGCTCCCCTGCCCGCCAGGACCACACGAGTCTAAATCTCCAGTGTTTCGCCCAAAACAGGGGCCCAGTGGACTCAGAAGTGGCACAGTTGGGAGGGTCTGTCTCCCGCCCAGTCATGAAAGCCAGCGGCACAATCAGCAATCTGTCCTCCGCGCAGAGCCATGCGCGTGGGAGACCAAACCTCCTATCTTTTGCGACTCCCCTAAATTTCCGTGTACTTCTCCCTTTTCACAGTCCAAACTCCCCCTGTATGAGTTTCGGCTGGATCTGGGGTTTATTGTCGTAGGATAAGGGGTTCAATGCTGTTGGGAGTCTCCGTTTCCCTCCCGCCAGAGAAAGCCAGCCAGGTACTCGGGCTCCCGCTCTCTCAGCACGTGCGTCTGCGTACCTCAATTTTTGCAGCTCCTCTGGGTTTCTGTGAGCCCCTCACTTTCCTTCTAGTTGTAGAATTTCCACTCAGCCAGCTTTCCTGTGGTTCTGGATGATGTCCGTTCTGTCTTTTAGTTGTAGTTTTGAAATTGTTGTGCGAGGCAGCAGTGTAGGTGTTTACCTATGCCGCCATCTTGGATTCTCCCCCATAAAATTATTTTTGTTGCTACTTTATAACTGTAATTTTGCTACTGTTATGAATCGTATCTGTGTTTTCCGATAGGCTTAGGCGACCCCTGTGAAAGTGTTGTTCGACCCCCAAAGAGGTTGCGACCCACAGATTGAGAACTACTGCTTTAATTTCTATTGTAATGCTACATGTAAGTTAGAGGGTCTGATGGGAGAAATTCAAGTCAATCAAAGGACTAGAGGTTGATAGGTGACTACACTAGCTTCTTAAGTCTCCTCACTATGAAGCTCATTTTCAGCCAGGCACACTGCCACCCAGCTAAAAGTAAACATTTTCCAGTTTCTTATGGCCATGTGACTAAATTCTGGCCAATGAGCTACATAACCAGATGTACTGTGGAATTTCTGGGAAGTCTCTTAAAGAGAATGATGACCTTCTTTTTTTTTTTTCCAATTGTAATGATTTACAGTGGCCAAGGCTCCAGCAGCCATCGGGATTGAGGTGAGCTGAGGATGGAAGCCACACATGAAAAACTCAAAGGCCTGCGTTACTGCCATCCTAAATCAGATCAACCTACCTTCAGCCTTTCTTTATCAAAGAAAAAGTTCTGTTTTTTGGAGACTTTTCTATTATGTGGCAATATCTAATCCTGACTAATAAAATATTCCATATTTTCTTATTTCATTGGAATCTTTTATCACCATATTGCAACTTACCACTAAAAGCCTCACTTCAGAGCATCTTCTTGCAAGTTGTCGAATCAGTGAATGAGCTTCGGGTAATAAAGGTTTTTCAAGACAAGCCAATAAAGCATAAAGCCATCTTCCCTAAGTAAAATTTAAAAAAATAATAAGTAGGGAAATAATGCATCATGTTTCAACTAATTTTTAAAATGTTCAAAGTTGTGTCTGGTTATTTGCTATGAAAAATTTCATACATTTAGCAGAACATTTAACTATACAATGTTTGGATATAGGTAACAAAAGATCATCTAGCTAGCAAGATGATAGCTTTTGTATCTTCTAACTTTAGACACAGAACATTAGATACTTCAAATAGTCTTACCCTCAGAAGAGTTGGTTTCAGAGATTCTTATTACAATTATAGTCCCAATTCATAGGTAGAAAACTGCATTAAGATGTATATGAGTCCTTGAAAAATTAAGATACATTTTTCCTTTGCCTTCTATAGAATATATACAAGTCATTTTATAATATTTTTGCCTGCAGAAATGCTTTTTATTATTTTATTTCCTTCTTTCTCACCCAAGGAGGGAGGATATTTCTTTCATTGATTTTCAGAGAGAGTGGAAGGAAGTGGGGAGGAGAGAGAGAAAGACATTGATGTGAGAGAGACACACAGTTGCTTCCTACATGCGCCCTGACCAGGGACGCCCAACCAGGACCATGGATTGAACCTTCAACCAAGGTACTACATGCCCTAGATTGGAACCAAATCTGAGACCCCTCGGTCTGCTCATATTATAATTTTAAAACTCTGTCTGTCCCCTGGGTCTAAACCAAGGAATTATATTCTAGATGAAATCATGTTTTGATACTACTATAAATACCATGCAAGCTAAATTTACTCCCATCCCATTTTAATATGGGTTTTTCTTTTTAATTACAAAAATAATACTAAATGCAGAAAAACTAAAGAATACAAAACACACAAAGAAAAAAATGAACCTGAAATCCCACCATCTAGATAAACTTTCTGCTAATTTTTAAAATGTTCACCTTTCTCCCTAGTTGGTTTGGCTCTATGGTTAGAGTATTGGCCCAAAGGCTGAAGGGTCCCCAGTTTGATTCCAGTCAAGGGCACATACCTCAGTTTCAGGCTCCATCCCTAGTCCTAGTTGGGCACGTGCAGGAGGCAAACAATCAATACATCTCTCTTTCTCTCCGCTTCTCTTCCACTCTCTCTAAAAATCAACGGAAAAAATATTCTTGGGTGAGGATTAACAAAATAAGTAAATAAAAATGTTCACCTTTTCCTATGAAAACACACAGCTTTTAAAAATAGTTTCATGCCCTAGCTGGTTTGGCTTGGTGGACAGAGTACCAGCTGGTGGACAGAAGGATCCTGGGTTCGATTCTGGTCAAGGGCCCATGCCCAGGTTGTTGGCTCAACTCCCAAGAGGGGGTGTGCAGGAGGCAGCCGATCAATGATTCTCTTTCATCATTGATTTTTCTTATCTCTTTCTACCTTTCTCCGAAATCAATAAAAATATATAAAAAAAAATAAGGCTACATTTCTAAAATAAACTATTAACACAAGTAAATACCAAGTAATACCAAGTGAAAAAATTTTAGATTCCTTTTCCTTTTTGCTAGTTTATAATATGCTAATTTTTACTTTAAACACTGATATTCTCAATACTAGAGTTCTGATGATATGGTTATTTGAATGGGGGAACTGAACACTACTGATTTAAGAGACAGATTACTCAAAATAAGACTAATCTGGTTAAAATTTAGTAAATCATTTGTCAGTGGCTCAGAAATACTTTAATGGTTTCTCTGGCAAATATAGGTACACCTTTTGGTAATATGCTTTCACTAATTAACAGGAAAAGCCAAACTTATCATCCTCTAGTAATCTTTATTAATTTTTTAAAAAAATCTTACACCAGCCATGGCTGGTGTGGCTCAGTTGATTGGGTGTTGTCCCATGCATGGAAAGATTACAGGTTTGATTCTGACCCATGTTGGGGGCTTGATTCCTGGTTGGGGATGTGCAGGGGGCAGCCCATCAATGTTTCGCTCTGGCATGGATATTTCTCTCTCTCCCCCTCTCCCTTTCTCTCTCTAAAATATCAATAAAAATATTTTTTAAGATCTTACAACAAAGTTAAAAAATAAATATTAAAGGAAGAGAAGGAAAACAGATAAGTAATACAGATAAGAGGTCATTATCAGACAGAAGAAAGTGTTATAAAATTTAAAGTTTAATATCTAGATTTCAATGAAAAAGTAGCCTAAGAATATGAGCAAAGGACAGCTAATATACCAGTGCATGGAAAAAACATCCTGTTTCATAGGTATTGAAAGAAATGTAAATTATATTGACTCTAAAGTACTGTTATAAATTCACTAAATTTTGAAAAACACTGATTACAAAATGATAGATTGAACCCTCATATGGAGTTATTGATAATCAAAGGTTTTTAACTTATAAAAAAATGGTGATTTCATATGGTTCAATTTAAACTAAGGTTCTAGGGAAGAGAACTAACTTTAAGCAGCCATAACTGGAAAGTAATCTGGTGGAATATAACAAAGGCTTTTAAAATCTGGATTCAATAATTCTACTCAATAAATAACCTAAGAAATTAGTATACATTTATATTTTAGTCACGACTGCAAAATATAAGGAAGAATCCAAATGGTCAATAATGAATCATGTAGATTATGAGATATTAAGAAAATGGTGCATATGTGATCTGTATTTTTCAAATTTAATAAAGGTTAAAAAAAAAAAGCTGTGAATATAAAGCAATAAAATAGAGGGGCAGTGTAACATAGTTGTTAAGAATATATAGTCAGGTTACCTAGGCATGATCTTAGTTCTGCCAATTATAATCTGTGTGACCTTAAGCAAGTTACTGAATCCTTATATTCTCTAGTTTCCTATCTATAAAATGGAAATAATAGTAATAGTTAATAGGTTATTAGAGGATCCAAGGACTTATTACATACAAAGTCCTTAGAACAATATCTGGCAAAAAGTGCTATTATTGTTGTTATTTCTGACATGCTTTTGTGAGTTGAATTTCAATGAATTAATGCGTTTCAAACTTCTTTAAGCCAGTGCCACTCAAAATGGGTTTGCACATTGGTTGCTAGTTCATTACCGGTCTGCAATGAGATAAGCATTCTGTCCCAGGATAAAAATCAACTGCTCAGTGGACATTTTCTCCCCCAAAGCAAGACTTTCTCAATGAAGAAAGTAGTATGTTGATTTATATTCTAGTGTAAGTTTCTTGTTTCACTGCAAACAAACATTGTTTGCATTATACATAGAGGTATAAAACTTATTTATAATACATTCATATCTATATAATTTTGACTGAATTATGAAAATGAAAAGATGTAACACTACCAATTCTGGAGTAAAGTCTCTTTCTCCAAACCAATTACTCAGATATTCCAACACACTGGTTACTGTTGCCTAAAAAAAGGTCGGAGAAGGTGGAAGAATTGCATTAGTAGTAAAACAATGACAAGTTCAAAATGAGTTTCATTAAGTTAGTTATACAGCAATTCTAATATTTAAAGTGGCCTCAGTCTTTAGACTTCCAGAGAAAACTGTGGCTCTATTTAGTAATTTGATTAGATGGCTTATTCAGTGAGAAGAGGCTTTTAAAATAAACATTCTTACACACTTTCAAGTATCAATACCTTAGTTTAAATCCTAATATTTAGTTTGTAACTACTAATTTAGGTTATCACTACTTCAAAAACTCCATGTGCTCTTAAAAAAAAGTCTTTGCATAAATACCTTAATTATTTTCATTGAATCCTTGTACAAATCTGAACAGAAAGTTAGCTAGAGAAAGATCTGTTTTAAAATTATACAGACAGAATGTATCAAATTGTTAAAAATATTATCTGCCTTGCCCTACCTGGTTTGGCTTAGTGGATAGTGTCAGCCTATGGACAGAAGGGTCTCAAGTTCAATTCTGGTCAGGGGCATGTGCCTTGGTTGCAGGCTTCTCCCAGGATCAGGGCTCGTGCAGGAGGCAACTAATGGATGTGTTTCTCTCACATCGATATTTCTCTCTGTCTTTCCCTCTCTTTAAAAATCAATGGAAAAATGTTCTCAGATGAGGATTAAAAAAAGAAAAAGAAAAAAAAATATATATATATACATACACTGAGTGGTCAGAGTATTATGACCTCTGAATGCATAATAATCTGGCCACTCAGAGTGTGTGTGTGTGTGTGTGTGTGTGTGTGTGTGTGTGTGTGAATTTATGCATGGATGGGGTCCAGCCAGCCTGACAAGGGGGAGGGGACATGGGCAGCTGGCTGGCCTGCCTGCTGGTCGAACTCCTGGTGGAGGGAGGACAGTTTGCATATTAGCCTTTTATTATATAGGATTTACACTGAGTGGCTAGATTATTATGCATTCAGAGATCATAATAATCTGGCCACTCAGTGTATATTATCTGCCTTATTTTTAGTTGGACACTTAAAAACATTCTGATGGAATTTAGTGTGACCACTATGGTATCAACGCAAATGATCAATTAAGTGAAATGTCAGCCAGTAAAATTAAGACAGAATATAAAAATTTCATCTTCCAAGAGTATCCAATGCTATGTTAAGACAAAACAAACTTTTTTGGTGATCTTTAAATGGATAGTTTTGTCAAAAGAAACAAAAGCCATCTTTCTCCTTTTTATCCAAGAAATGTATGTAGTGGTTAAGTTTTGGGGGAGTCAAAAGTTATAGTAGATTTTCAACTGCAGTGGGTCAGTGCTATTCAAGGGTCAACTGTTTTTATTTGTGATACAATACATAGGCTATCTGGAATTAGAAATAACAATCTGACCTTAGTATTTACTTCAAACCCCAAAATCTAAGACTAACAACTGAAATATATACAATTAAACAGTTTAGCACCATGATTAAGAGTATCAGTTCTAGAATTAGGCCACTCTGGTATTAAATACCAGTGCTGTCATTAAAACTTGCTGGAAAAATTGAATACCAGTGCTGCCATTAAAACTTGCTGGAAAAATAGATTAACCTTTAATTTTGTTTCCTGTTCTCTAAAAAGGGGACACATATTAATAATAGCTTCCTATACAGGGTGGCATTAAAGATTAAATAAGAAATATTAAAGAATTTAGAAAACACATACTCAAGAGTTTAGTACAGGGTCTTGCATAAATATTCAGTAAATGTATTCAAATACTGTCACACACATCACTAACAAAAAAATGCATATATCTTTATTAAATAAACTTTACCTGATTCATTCTGCTAACAATACTAAGCAAGGGAGGAAAACCAATCTGAAAGAAAAATGAGATTGAAATTTATTAAATAGTACTATGAGGGACTTAATTTTTTTTCAAACTGGTGAATTTTTCATCACACTATTATTTAGAAATAAAAAATGTCTATAAAACAAAATTCCTTTATTGCCTATTATAATAAAATGTTCCATGAAGTATTACATTGGTAATGCCCCCCAAATAATGTCTTAAAATCTGAATATGTAAATTTAAAAAATGATTTCAGTAATTAAAATGTTAAAGTATGAAAAAATTTTAAAGATACTGATATTATCTTATATAATAAAAGGGTAATATGCAAGTTGACCCTAATGGCTGAATGATGCGCTATGATGCTCACTGACCACCAGGGGGCAGATGTTCAATGCAGGAGCTGCCCACTGGTGGTCAGCATACTCCCACAGTGGAGAGCTCTGCTCAGCCACAAGCCAGGCTGATGGCTACGAGCACAGAAGTGGTGATGGGAATCTCTCCCACCTCCTCAGGATGTCCAACTGACAGGTTAGGCCTGCTACCCCTGAGGGCTCCCAGACTGCAAAGGAGTGCAGGTTGGGCTGAGGGACCCCTCTCCAGTGCACAAATTTTCGTGCACTGGGCCTCTGGTTAATACTATAACATAAATATGTGATACACCTTTTTTATTGATCCTCATCTGAGGATACTTTTTTCCACCAATTTTTTTAGAGCATATGGAAGTGAGGGGGAAAGACAGAAACATTGATGTCAGAGATACATCGACTGGTTGCCTTCCTCACATCCTGACAATTGCTGGGGACTAGGGGCCAGGGACTAGGCCTGCAACTGGGGTATGTGGCCTTGACTGTGCCCTTGACCAGAACTGAACCTTCAACCCTTCTGTCCACAGGCCAACACTCTAACCATTGAACAAACTGGTCAGGGCTGATGCAATAAAGATTTAAAAAAATCTTCATCAGCTAGCCTTGCCTCGTATGACTTGGTTGGAGCATTATCCAATTCACTAAAAGGTGGCCAGTTCAATTCCCAGTCAAGACACATACCCAGGTTGCAGGTTCCACCGCGGTTGGGGCACATGTGGGAAGCAACCAATCAATGTTTTTCTCTCTCAAAATCAATTTAAAAAACTATACAAATAAAAGTTCATTGAGAATGTAAAAAGAATCTTCAGCTAAAGCCAATATTTTGAAGAATATTTTGAAGAATATTAAAGGGCTCTTGAATTAGAGTGACTTTTTTCAAAGCTAATGTAATTCAAATTTTTAAATTCTACGTTGCAGCTTAATGCTGAAAACATTTATTATGAAAATAGTATAGACTTGTGAGAAACTTAAGAGGACATGTGCCCAGCCAGCATTGCTCAGTGGTTGAGCATAAACTATGAACCAGGAGGTCAACGTTCAATTTCTGGTTAGGGCAAATGTCCAGGTTGTGAGCCTAATCTCTAATATGGGGCGTTCAGGAGGCAGGCAGCTGATCAATGATTCTCTCTCATCACTGATGTGTCTATCTCCCTCTCGCTCTCTAAAACAAATAAAAATACATAAAAAAAAAAAAAGAATAGGTTGTATAAGAAACAGTGCCAAATTAGTTCGTTCCCCTGGAGATCTGAATCTATTTTTCACTCTCATCACATACATGAGAATACCTGTTTTCCCAGCCCTATCAACACAATATCTCAAACTTTCTTTGCCAATATATTACCTGAAAAAAATAGCAGCTCAATATAGTTACTAGTTACATTTGTATTACAAGTGAGTTTCTGCATCTTCTTATATAAGAATAATTTGTATTTCCTTTCTGTGAGGTCTATTTGTATTACTGGACTATTGTTTGTTATTAATTGGATTATCAGTCTTTTTAGTGATTTGTGGAGCTTTTACATTTGGGGATAAATTAGTTTTAAATAGGGAAAACACAATGTGGTACCATGTAGCACACAATAAATACCTATTCAACAGAAGAGAACAACATAATATAGAGTTAGTAGTAATGCTGATGTATGCAGAGGGTTCCATAGAAACATCTGAAAACTTGAGGGCAGGTGAATCCTGAAGGACAAGAAGGAGTTGTCCACATAATTTAAGAAGCTTTATGAAATTTAAATGTATTCTCAGCATTCCATCTCCAGAATATGAAATTTACTAAGGATTTTTAAGAACATCCATCATCATGTCATGTTTCCCTGTCACTTGTCACTCATTGTATGACCCATGACTAACAATTTTTAAAAAATCCTATCTAGTTAAAACATTAATGATATGAAGCCAACCTAAAAAATGTCACAGTATGTTGTTTCAGAAACTGAAATATCAATTTTTAAATTAAAGAGCTATGTCAGGGGTTGGCAAACATTTTCTGTAAATGGCCAAACTAAATATTTTAGGGTTTGCAGGCCACACACTGTCTTAGTCACATATTATTAGTTTGTTTTTTTATAACCTTTAAAAAACATAAAAACCATTCTTAGTTCATGAGCTGTATAAAAAATAGGCTGTGGTCAGCAACTTGTGGATGATGGCCCAATGACATGGCACCATGGTTGAGCATCTACGATAAACCAGGTCATGGTTCAATTCCCGATGGGGCACATGCCTGGAGGTGCAGTTCTATCCCTATATGGCAGTTCTATTCCCGGTGTAGGGTGTGTGGGAGGCAGCCGATCAATGATTCTCTCTCATCACTTAGTTTCTCTCCCTTTCTCTCTGAAATCAATAAAAATATATATTAAAAAAAGAGATGCACTAAAACTAGAATACTCTGTTGTTTTAACTACTTATCACCTTACTTGTATATAATCTATTCCACGACTTTCATTTTTAGCTGGTTCAACAGCCCCTTCAGAACATAACCTTTCACCCAGACAAAATTTTTTCCAGCCTTCTTCATCTTCAGATTTCGGCTAAAAGAAAAAAAAAAAATTTTTTTTTACTTATTTTTATATACTTTAAAATACAGAACTGTGAAACATGAAGATTCTTCTATAGTTCCATCACAAAAACACAAAAATATGGTACCTGTTAAGGATTAAGTTATGTCCCTCCCCAAATTCAAATGTTAAAAACTTAATCCCCAGTACCTCAGGATGTGACTATACTTGGAGACAGGGCCTTTATAGAGGTGATTTAAGTAAATTGCAGAATGGACCCAAATCCAATCTGACTGGTGTCCTTGTAAGAAGAGGAAATTTGGACACATAGACACTGGGGATGTTTGTGCAGAGGGTAAAACTATGCAAACAATGAGAAGACAGTATATACAAGTCAAAGAGAGAGGCCTTGAGAGAAACCAAACCTACTGACACTTTGATATTAGATTTCTAACCTAATGAGAAAGTAAATTACTCTTTGTTGTTTTTTTTGAAAAAATTTTTTAATTAAATCTTTATTATTCAGATTATTACATTTGTTTCTTTTTTCCCCTCCACCCAGATCCCACCCTTCCCTCTACCCTTACATCCCTCCCGTTGACCTCATCCATAGGTGTATGATTTTTGTCCAGTCTCTCCCTATCCACCTCTCACCTCTTTCCCCATGAAAATTATCAGTCCACTCCCTTTCTGTGCTCCTGAATCTATTATATTCACCAGTTTATTCTGTTGATCAAATCCTCAATTCCCTTAATTTTCAGATTCACTTGTTGATAGATAAGTATTTGTCTCATAATTTTTTTATCTTTTACCTTTTTCTTCTTCCTCTTCTAAAAGAGTACCTTTCAGCATTTCATATAATACTGGTTTGGAGTTGAACTCCTTTAGCTTTTTCTTATCTGTGAAGCTCTTTATCTGCGTTCAATTCTGAATGATAACTATGCTGGATAGAGTATTCTTGGTTGTAAGTTCTTGCTGTTCATCACGTTGAATATTTCTTGCCACTCCCATCTGGCCTGCATCGTTTTTGTTGAGAAATCAGCTGACAGTCGTATGGGTGCTCCCTTGTAGGTAATGAACTGTTTTTCTCTTGCTGCTTTTAATATTCTCTGTCTTTTGCTCTTGGTATTTTAATTATGGTGTGTTTTGGTGTAGTCGTCTTTGGATTCCTTTTATATGGGGTTCTGTGTGCTTCCTGGACTTGTTAGTCAATTTCTTTTACCAGATATGGGAAGTTTTCAGTCATTATTTCTTTAAATAGGTTTTCAGGATCTTGCTCTCTCTTCCTCTGGCACCCCCACAATTCTGATGTTGGTACGCTTGAAGCTGTCCCAGAGGCTCCTTACATTATCTTCACATTTTTGGATTCTTCTCTCTTCTTGCTTTTCCAGTTGAGTGTTTTTTAATTCTTTATATTTCAAATTTTTGACTTGATTCTTGCCTTCCTCTAGTCTGCTGTTAGGTCTCTGTACAATATTTAATTCAGGCAGTGTATGTTTAAATTTTAGTTGGTTCTTTTCCATCTCTAGTTGGATCTTTATCATTTCCTCTTGGGTCTCGCTAAATTTATCCAACTTTTCAAGGATATTCTTGAAAATACTTATAAGCGTGGTTTTGAACTCTATATATAGTCGTTTGTTTTCCTCCATTTCTTTTGTTTGTGACCCCTTCCCTTGGCTCAGCATTTTCATTATGTTTGGAGAAGTTCTGTGTTAGATTCAGCCTTATGATACCAGACTTGCCAAACTGCAGAAGCCTCTCTATTGAGCTGGGATGGGTGGAGTCTCAGGGCTTAGGGGACCGCCTTACCTTCCAGTTGGCCCCACCCTCCACGGCCCCCGAGTTTCACATGACTGGGTAATCGCTGGAGTGGTCTCTCATGCATGTGCTCTTCAGTCAGTGTATGTTTAATTTCTAGTTCATCCTTTTCCATCTCTAGTTGGATCTTTATCATTTCCTCTTGGGTCTCACTAATTTTATCCAACTTTTCTAGGATATTCCAGAAAAACCTTATAAGCGTGGTTTTGAACTCTATATCTAGTCGTTTGTTTTCTTTTGTTTGTGATCTCTTCCCTTGTCTCAGAATTTTCACTATGCTGGGAGAACTTCTGTGTTGGATTCAGCCTTATGATACCAGACTTGCAAAATTGCAAAAGCCTCTCTGTTGAGCTTGGGATGGGTGGAGTCTCAGGTCTTAAATGGCCCGCCTTGCCTTCCAGTTGGCCCTGCCCTCCACGGCCCCTGAGTCTTACGTGACTGGGTAATCGCTGGAACAGTACCTGTGTGCACGTGAACGCTCTCACAGTGCCTCTAGACTGCTGCCTTTCCAGCTCCCCTGCGGTCCGGGACCATATGAATCTGGGTCCCCAGGACTTCGCCCGAATCTGTGGTTTAGTGGAGTAAGAAGTGGCGCAGTTGGGATGTCTTGTCTCCCGCCCTCTTGTGAAAGCCAGCGGCACATTGCCGAGACCGGTTTGGCTCAGTGGATAGAGTGTTGGCCTGTGGACTGAAAGGTCCCGGGTTCGATTCTGGTCAGGGGCATGTACCTTGCTTGTGGGCACATCTCCAGTGTGGGGTGTGCAGGAGGCGGCTGATTGATGTCTCTCACTCATCGATGTTTCTGACTTTCTATCCCTCTCTTCCTCTCTGTGAAAAATCAATAAAATATATTAAAAAAAAAAAAAAGAAAAAAAAGCCAGCGGCACAATCAGCAATTGGTCTTCTGGGCACAGTGTTGTGCTCGCTGCCCGACTTCTGCCCTCCTGTGACTCCCCCAAATTTCCGTGCACTTCTCCCTTTTCACAGTCCAAACTCCCCCCGTATGAGTTCCGACTGGACCTGGGGTTTAGTGTCGTAGGATAAGGGGGTTCAATGACGTTAAGAGTCTCCATTTCCCTCCTGCCAGAAAAAGCCAAGTTCTCTGGCACCTGCTCTCTCAGTGCGCATGTCTCTGTACCTCAGCTTTTTGCAGCTCCTCTGGGTTTCTGTGAGCCCCTCTCTTTCCTTCTAGTAGTAGAATTTCCACTCAGCCAGCTTTCGTGTGGTTCTGGATGATGTCCGTTCTGTCCTTTAGTTGTAGTTTTGAAATTGTTGTGCGAGGCAGCAGTGTAGGTGTTTACCTGTGCCGCCATCTTGGATTCTCTCTACTATATGTTAAGCTATCTAGTTTGTGGTGTTTTGCTATGGTGGCCCTAGCAAACTACTACAGGTGCCCAACTGGTCATACCATACGTGGGGCATTTTTAGTTTGTAGCAAACTGTAATGGACACTAACAAGCAACAGAATGCTCAAAAAAGGACAATAAACATGGAGACTGGTGTGAAAAAGAATACATATTAAGAATGTTAATAAGAACACTCGCTGGTGTGGCTCAGTTAGTTGAGCGTCATCCCATGCACCGAGTGGCACCAGTTTGATTCCCTGTCAGGGAACATACCAGGATTTCAGATAGAGCCCCATTAGGTGGCATGCAGGAGACAGCCAATCAATGTTTCTCTCTCTCTCTCCTCCCTTTCTCTTTCTCCAAAAAACAATAAAAACATATTTAGAAAGAAAGAAAAAAAAAAAGAATGCTAACAGAACGTAGGTTTATTCCAGGGAAGGAGACATGATTACCTCACATACTTGATGGGTTGTCTAATCAAAGAAGAAATAGATTTATTTTACATTGCTAGAAGGAAAAGGCAGGATCAATGGGAAGCACTCAGCCATATATAACCATCTTAATAAAACTATTTTTATTTGTATACATCATTTTGCACCTTACTTTGCATAGGTGTAGCATTCCACCCCCCTCCCCGCCGCCACTGCCCGCCTGAGGATAAATTTCATTAGATTCTCAGAATGAATATGAAACCCCTAAAGGGTTAAAACCTATTGTCCTGAAACAATGTTATCCACCTTTCTCCATTACTCCATTAGGTTAGAGATTATTTCTGCTGCAGATTGCACTAAATACCCTGATTAAATATTAGAGGCCCAGTGGATGAAATTTATGCATGGGTATGCTCTAGTCCCTAGGCCTGGCCTGTGATCAGGGCCATCTTCCCAGCTGCTTTCCCCACCCCCTGCTGCCACCCACCCCTGGTTCCCTGTTCACCATGGGGTGATCAGAGCCTGATGGCTGTAGGGAGGGACCAAGAGGTCGGTCATTCCCATCCACTTGCCAGACCCGCCCCCACTGTGGGTCACCCCTGTATGTGGGGTGACTGGCAGGGCAGGGGCATTGGTCTGGTATCGCCCACGTCCCCTGCCGCCTAGTAACCTGTTCACCATCAGGTGATGGGAGCCTGCCAGCCAGGAAAAGGCACCAGAAAGTGATCAGTGCACCTCATAGTGACTAGTTGAGCCATTAGGATAAATTTATATATTACCCTTTTATTATATAGAATAGTAAGTGCTTAATAAGTGATTGGATAAGTCAATAAATAAATGTTTATATATATATATGTATATATATACACACACACATATATATATATATACACACACACACTAGAGGCCCAGTGCATGTATCTGTGTACTAGTAGGGTCCCTTGGCCTGACCTGTGCCCTCTTGAAATCTGGGATCCTCAAAGGATGTTGGGGAGCTGGTTGCAGCCCATTCCCCACAGGCCAGGCTCATGGCTGGCAAGTGCAGCTGCAGTGGCATGAGCCTCTCCAGCCTGTGTGACAGTGCTACTGAACAGCAGTGGCAGCAGGTGCAGCAGGGCCGGGCTGAGTGGGAGCAGTGTGGCACCTGACCTGGGCTCGGGCTCCTTCCTGGCCACCTGCCACTTTGCACACCACTACACTCCTTGAGGGATGTCGGTGCCAGTTTTGATCCAATCCCCACAGGACAGGCTGAGGGACCCCACTAGTGCATGAATCTGTGTACCAGGCCTCTAGTTATTACTTAATATTCCTGTGTTGGTGGTCATAATTTATTAAATCAATTATGTTAGGTCATTTCATTTTTAAGAAAGTTATATCATCATAATGTTACTGATGTGGTTTCTTTTTTGAATTAGTAAGCATGTATACCAAGTCCTTACTCTGAATAAGAAAAAAATAATAAATCTACCTACCTACCTCCACCTCCTTTTTTACTATGAGGCTTCACAGCATAGAGAAAGGCTTTAGAGTAAGACAAAGTTCAGTAGCTCTCAACTATACTTTTAAAAAAATAATTATTTAAATCAAACCCATCTTTATTATTTACAGAGCAGTCTGCCATCAGGGACATCTACATGTGGGTCCCTAGAGGGCAGAATAATATTTATATGGGAGTTTGGAAGGTCCCAACTATATTTTTGATGAATTACATGGTCTTGGGCAAGTGATGATAGTTCTTTCACTCTTTTTTAAGAGAGAACTGGTATGGAGAGACCATATATTGAATCTCAGCTCCCAGCTGGTAGTTTCAGGAAGATTATGCAAGTGTCCTCTTCCATTTACGCTAATATGTTACCATATAAAAGATGTTAGAAAGAACTACCTCAAAGCTGCTTCTAAAATTTGAAATCTATGAACAACCTAACACTGAGCAAAATTATGGGTATAGGTGCATTTTGTCCCTCTGCAGACTAATAGATTTCATTTGATTCTCAGGAAAAATGAGACTCCCTATAAGGTTAAAAGTACTGTCCTGGTATACATCTGAATAATAATCCTAAATGTAAATGGATTAAATGCTCCAATCAAAAGGTGTAGGGTACCTGAATGAACACAAAAACATGACCCAACCATATGCTATCTACAAGAGACCCACCTCAAAACAAAAAACACACACAGGATGGAAGTGAAGAGATGGGGAAAAAATTTTCCATGCAAATGGAAAATAAAATAAAAGCTGGAGTAGTAATACTGGTTTCTGACAAAGTAGACATTAAAAGCATCATGATAAGCGAAATAAGCAAGTTAGAGAAAGATAAATATCATATGATCTCACTCATTTGTGGAATATAAACTGGTGAACAAAAATAGAGCCAGAGGGGGTTAAATATTCTAGAATATAATAGAAGTAATCCTATCATTTGCAGATTTTTAATATTTCCTACAACTTTTGTGATATCATACTATGTAAGTACAGTTTTGGTAATATTATTATACTTAAAATACTTTTATTCTTGAAATATTAATGCTTATTGCATGTAATATTATTATATATAAAATCATTTTTCTTGAATAACCGGTGTTTATTGCATATAACATTATCATATTTAAAATCGTTTTTCTTGAAGATATTGTTTACTGCATATAACGTTATTATATTTAAGATCATTTTCTTAAAAGATTAAGTTTTATTGCATGTAACATTATTATATTTAAAATCGTTATTCTTGAAATTAAAAAAAATGAAAAAAGTCAATGGAAACAATATCTTCGGGTAAGGATTATCAGTAACAAAATAAACAACTTTGTGGAGGCCTAACAATTACCCATCCAAAATCTCCTAAAATGCTGTGGATCAAAACGGATATAAAATAACAACTTGCATTACTGATTTTATACTTTTAAGGCCACTAATATAATGGAATTGTTACTATTAAGGGTAGATGGGGAAAAAAAGAATGTAATATGGACTAAGTAAATGAATCTTAAAAGACTGGAAGTAAATATGGATTATTTCAAATAAGTACACACTGTGCAATGTAAACAGAGAAACTTACATACCATCGTCACATTACTATCCAACTGTTGTGATTTCCAGTGACTTCTATGTCGGTTCACACTCTATAAGAAGAAGAGTTAGACACTGAGCTTCAGAGAATGGATGACTGAAAAGAAATCAATTGTTGTACAACATACTAATAATCCTAAAACTTGGAAAATATATTTCAAACTGTATTATGTCTAATGATTATAAAAATTTGGTAATTGATTCATAAATATTCTTTTCCTTATAGTTCACAATAAAAAATGTTACTTTTTGAACTAAAGTCTAAATGCAGAAATAAATCTAAGGGATTTAATTTGATTAAATAATGAAAGTACACTTACCTGTCGAATAGTTGAAAATTGTGCCACTTGTTGCTGTTGCCACTGAAGTGTGGGGGAATAGCCTTGAGGAGCAGGTTGGCATCCTGAAAGCTAGAGATCAGTTTGTAATATTTAGAATCAGTATTAGTGTTGTAACTAGCATCTCAGGCTTCTGAGAAGTAAAATCAACATGAACATTGAATATTACAGTAAGTGATTAAGACTGTATAAAAAAAGTGCTTTTTGCTGATGCAAAAAAAAGTAGATAAGCATTTCACTTGACTATTTACGTCTGAGTATAAAGTGTTAGGAGACTTGACCCATGTGGCTCAGTTGGTTGAGTTTCATCCCATGAAACAAAAGGTTGCTCGTTTGATTCCTGGTCAGGGCACATTCCCAATCTGTGGGTTCCATCCCTGGTTAGGGTATATGCAACCTATCAGTGTTTCTCTCCCTCTCCCTTTCTCTCTCTCTAAAATAAATAAAAAACATTATTAAAAAAAAAAAAAATCCTTATTTAGTCAGTTTAATAAAAGCAATCCAGAATGGCTATAGTTGTAATATCTAAGAAATCTACATGATATGAACACTAAAGATATAATCTAGGAGAAATCAAGATGGTGGCATAGGATAAACACCTGATATTGCTGCCTTGCACAACTTCAAAACGTTAACTAAAGACAAAACAAACATCATCCAGAACCACAGGAAGGCTGGCTAAGTGGAAATTCTATAACTAGAAAGGAAGAGAAAAGCATTCCGAGACTCAGAGGAGCTGCGGAAATATAGGCAGAGGTATGGAGGCACACACATGGAGAGGGCTGAAAATTGAGTATATGACTGTCTTTTTCAAGTGGGAGGGAGACAAAACCTCCCAACTGCTCTGAACTTCAGTTCCGGGCAAAACTCTGGGGACCCAGACTCATATATGGAGAAACTGGACTGTCTGGCAGCAGGAAAATTTGAGGGCGGCTTTCTCTCAGAGGGGGTTGTAGCGATTACCAAGGGATACTGAGACTGGATGGCCTCTTAGGGGAGGGCTGACGGAAGCCATTACTGTTTGCTCTGCCCTGAGACTCTGCCCTATCTAAGCTTTTGCATATGAATGCCCTGGTCCTTTGAATTCTAAACTTACCTAACAAAATGCAGCTGAGTCAGTGAGAGTCAGAATTTAGTGAGAATCAGAACACCCAAAAGAAGGCTCAAGGCCCCACAGTAGCTTGCATTGCTTCATAGCTGGGCCTCATCTGGGCACCTCCAAAACCCAAACAAAGAAGAGGAATCTGCAGATCTCTCTGTAGCTCCTGCTGGATGGCTTCAGGTAGAGGCTAAATTAGCACTTCCTTGGAGATCCAAGAGCCAGTGTGCCCAGGGGCCAGAGTAGGACCATCTAGGTTACAACTCCTCAGATCCATAAGGGACACACTCAAGGGGCAGACTCAGTGAGCATCAAAGCCCCACTGAAGCAAGTCTGTCCCATAAGGGTGTCTTCAGCACAGAAGGTCACCCATCATAGACACAACTGATTTTCATAGCCAGTTGGCCTGGAGTTCAATTCCTCCCAGTGATACCAGTAACAATCAAGGCTTAACTACAACACCATGCACACAGCCCACAAAGGGGTGCATCAAGAATGCCCACCTCAGATAACTGGGGAGGCTGAGCCATGGGTCCTATAGGACACCTAACACACAAAGCCACTCTATGAACACAGGGAAGCAACCAAAATGCAGAGACAAAGAAACAGGTCACAAGTGAAAGAAATGAAGGAAAGCAAACAACTGGATAGAGTTCAAAATCACAGTTATAAGGTTTTTCAAGAATTTCCTAGAAAAGATGGATAAATTTAATGAGACCCTCAAAGATATGAAAAAGGACCAATTAGAAATTAAGCATACACTGACTGAAATAAAAAATAATGTACAGAGATCCAACAGCAGACTAGAGGACTGCAAGAATCAAGTCAAAGATTTGAAATACAAAGACACAAAAAACGCCCTACAGGAAAAACAAAAAGAAAAAGAATCCAAAAATATGAAGACTGTGTAAGGAGCCTCTGGGACAACTTCAAGCATACCACCATCTGAATTATGGGAGTGCCAGAAGAAGAGTGATAGCAAGATACTGAAAACCTATTTGAAGAAATAATGACTGAAAATGCCCCCAACTTGGTGAAAGAAATAGATTTACAAGACCAGGAAGCGCACAGAACCCCAAACAAAAGGAATCCAAATAGGACCACACCAAGACACATTGTAATTAAAATACCAAGAGCAACAGACAAAGAGAGAATATTAAAAGCAGCAAGAGGAAAACAGTTATCTACAAGGGAGTACCCATACAATTGTCAGCTGAATTCTCAAAAGGAACTATACAGACCAGACCGGAGTGGCAAGAAATATTTAAAGTGATGAAAAGCAAGAACCTACAACCAAGATTACTCTACATTCAGAATTGAAGATCAGATAAAGAACTTCACAGATAAGAAAAAGCTAAAGGAGATATGACCGCCAAACCAGTATTATATGAAATGCTGAAAGGTATTCTTTAAGAGGAAGAAGAAAAAGGTAAAGATAAAAATTTTGAATAACAAATACATATCAGCAAGTGAATCTAAAAATCAAGTGAATAAAAAAATCTGATGAACAGAATAAACTGGTGAATATAATAGAATCAGGGGCATAGAAAGGGAGTAGAGTGAGTGACAATTCTTGGAGTGGGGGGAGAATGTAGGGCATGCAGGAAGAGATTGACAAAAATTGTACACTTATGGATAAGGACAGTGGGGGTTGGGTGTAAGGGCAGAGGGTGGGTACCTATGGTTGAGGACAGTGGGGTGGGGATAAGGACAGAGGGTGGGGTGGTAACTGGGTGGAGGGGAGCTATGGGGGGAAAAAAGAACAATTGTAATAATTTGAACAATAAAGATTTATTTTAAAAAAAAAATATATATATATATAAAATCTAGTCCTACCTTTCTAAAATAGCAAAAGTCTGAAACAAAAAGATATGCCCTAAATAAACAATTTCAGTATAGGCAGAATACTCAAATAATTTAAGATATTTGATCTTAAAAGGTCTACTTCTATTTCCTAAAACAATACATAATTCACAATTGATCACATATTACCTTGAAATAAAACTTAGTGCAGCCCTAACCAGTTTGGCTGTGGATAGAGCGTTGGCCTATGGACAGAAGGGTCCTAGGTTCCATTCTGGTCAAGGGCACATGCTCAGGTTGTGGGCTAGATCCCCAGTAAGGGGCATGCAGGAGGCAGCCAATCAATGATTCTCTCTCATCATTGATGTTTCTATCTCTCTTGCTCTCTCCCTTCCTCTCTAAAATCAATAAAAATATATTAAAAACAAAACAAAACTTAATGCCGTCACTTTTTAAAGCTAGGTATATAAGGCATTATCTTCTGTTGACTAAAAAAATACTTATATGAAACACTGAGTATCTAAATTAAAATGTGCTAATTATAAACATCAAATAAAAGAATTACTTAGAACATAAAAAGAAAAGAATTTATCACAATTTAAAACTGCTGCTCTGCCCTAATTGATTTGGCTCAGTGGATAAAATGTCAACCTGGGGTCTCAAGGGTCTCAGGTTTGATTCCAATCAAAGGCATGTACCTTGGCTGTGGACACATCCCCAGCGGGGAGTGTGCAGGAGGCAGTTGATCGATGTTTCTAACTCTCTGTCGCTCTCTCTTTTCCTCTCTGTAAAAAATTAAAAAAATATATTAAAACAAAACAAAACAAAACAAAAAAAACTCCTGCTCTCCTTTGACTTCACATTAAATTCACATTCTCAAGAGAGGCCTTCTGTGACTATCTAAAGTAGTTCTCCCTGTTATTTACTGGTCATTATATATGTTAATATTCTTCATGCAGCAGTCACAGTATATAATTACTTAATTTGTTCATTTACCATCTGACTTCCTCAGAAGAGTGCAAACTCTGTAAGGAGAGGGGCCTTTTCTGTCTCATCCTCTGTTTATTCCCAGTGGTGGGTACAACCTAGCTGGTTAGTAAAAAATGTGGATAAATGAATGAAAATGTTCACTGTATAAGTAGCTAAAAAAAAGGTTAAGTTACATGGGTTTCTTTTCTTAAAAACAAAAACACACCTAGTTAAAATCTGAACATAATTTGCAGCAAACTACACTAAAATTAAATAGTATGATGACAATTACGAAGATAACTGGACAAGTTTACTTATGAATAAAGGTTATGCCCTGCCCGTGTGGCTCAATGGTTGAGTGTATGAACCAGGAGGTCACAGTTGATTCCTAGTCAGGGCACATGCCCCAGGGGGGCTTGATCCCCAGTAGGGGGCATGCAGGAGGCAGCCCATCAATGATTCTCATCACTGATGTTTCTGTCTCTCACCCTTCCTCTCTGAAAGCAATTTAAAATGTGTATTTTTTAAAAAAAATAAAGGTTTGCTCGGCTGGCATGGCTCAGTGGTTGAGCATCTACATAGGAACCAGCAGGTCAGGGTTCAATTCCCAGGGCACATGCCAGGTTTAGGACTCCATCCCCCATGCAGGAGGCAGCCAATCAACAATTCTCTCTCATCGCTCTTTCCCTCTCTTTTCCTCTCTGAAATCAATAAAAATATATTTAAAACAATAAAAAAATAAAAAGAAGAAAGTATGAAGAGCAAATCTCTACAAATGCCAGGGTTACTCAGAGCTTCTTGTGGCAGTAAATGACAATTGTCCTTTTGGGGGAAAAAATACAAGCAAATGTCTAACTTATCAGGAAATACTTGTCAAATACTACATACATCTTCACTGATAGATACTGTTGGATACCATAGGCAAAACCTTAGACTTTTAGTTTGTAGGGGGTAAAAATTCCCAGAAGGGTAATAAAACTCACAGAAACATTCACACTTTGCTTCCTTTTCAACTTCTTCGGATCAATTTGAGCTACCACAACGTCTGGACACTGAGCAGCTTCGATCCTACAAGTAAGTAATAAATGCAAGAAATGTGATTTACATGTGCTTTGTTCATGTGTAATCAAACAAGCTATCAATTTCTACAGTTCATTACGAAATCAGAAAAAATAGTTCAGAACTACAATTGAGGTACTGATCGATCTGTTTCTTAAATTATCTTGTCATGGGTATTCAAGTTTATAAGTAAGTTCATAGAAACTCGCCCACGTAAAGTTGTAATCAAGTGATCTGGATCCGATCGGAGCTGAGAGTGGACGGAACCAAGGCAGGGCTTCATCACCCTGCGGGCTGGACGGGGTGTGCGGCGCCCGCCGGGGAACAGGAAGGACGCCCGCCCGCCCACCCGCACATGCCAAATCACTCACTGGACCCGCCTCAAGTATTCCTGAGGCGTCCTCGGGGGTATGGAGGGGTCGAAACCTTCTGTCAAGTCGCAGGGCTCCACTGGCAACAGCCGGGGCATCAGCTCTTCCACTGCAGATTCCGCAGGTACCCACGCCATGGTTTACAACCTAGCTAGTCTCATGTCTGGGTCACGGCGCAGGCGCACAAGTAGGCGCCTTTGGCGCGGAGTTGAGCCCGCGGCCCGGCTTGCGGGGCGTGGTTACGCATGCGCAAACCTGCCTCCTGGTTTAAGGCTTCTTGGTGCAAGGAAGACTGTCAATTTACTTTCTTGAAGTAGCAGTTCTGAAGTGTTTCTGCGTGTGCATTCTCTGTACTCTCTCCTAAGGTTCGGGTAAAAACTGAAGATTAATAACTTTTATGCACCGCTAGTAGTGAGGGATCCTAATTTTTTTTAAATTAATGAGTAATATTATTGTAATTATTCTTTATTGACCTCTAATTTCTCAAACTCCTGGTAGACAGGTCACATACATCTCCTCATTTAATTTTTTAAAGCCTTTTGAAGTAGATGATATTATCCCGGTTTTATTAGGAAGGAAATCGACCTAAAGAGGGTATTAGGACTACCACCTGTGACTTTCTCCCAAAAGGGAAGAAAAGCCAATTCCAACCCTGATTTGTCTGAAGACAAATGGACAAAAATTTAATTTTCTTAGGAGTCTCTTGTGCTTGGCTACTTCAAAGATCATTTTATATTTATCTGAAGTGAATATTACTCCTAGTATAACATTAGTTTTTTCTTTTTGAAAAGGAACTCTTTTTAAAAAAGTAGTGCAAAGGAAAAACTAATGCTAACAACCAGGAGTCACCATTATTCATCTTAGAGCCAATCTTATGAGGTGAGTACTATTATCTCCATTTTACAAGTGAGCAAACAAGACAGAAATGACTTAGGTAACATTAGCTGGGTCACAAATTGCAAGAAAAAATGAAAGTGTTTCTAAACAAGCTCTGTGTGAATACAATTGACTTTTATTTATAAGGTTTATATTTATGTGTGATGCATTATTTTTTTAAACAAAAAAAAAAAAACACTGCCTTTAGCCATTGATTTAGAAACCAGAATGTAAATTACTCAATTGAAGACCAAATGAGGACAGTCCTTAGGTTAAAACTCCACTTATAAGAACATGGCAAAGCTACACATGGATAAAGGAAGAATAGAAAGAAATAACAGGATGAACAAAGACCAACCTGGGAAATAATAATATTTTCCAAAAGAAGAGATGTATAATAAAGTAGACTAATGATTTTGAAATACTTCAAAAAAAGACAAAGGGATTTGGGCTAAGTCAGTTAGTTGTGGAAAAGTGACTAGGAAGATAAGGGTTAATTTAATAAGGTTTGTTTGTACAGATTTATGTTGGTCTTGAGTCCCCATTTCTGGTGGTAAGAATATCTTCCTTTCTCCTGGCATAGGCCGGTGCATCTTTCAGGTGGGAGTTTTATCTCCTGCTCTGAGGAAGAAAAGGGAAGATCTGAGTGCTCTTCTTACATCTGCCATTTTCAAAACGCCTTTAACTCAAAATAATTAATATGCAAAGTGGCCAATTTGGGGGTGGCATGCTCTGAACCCCCCATTCTACCTGGAAGTGTGACATCCTATTATATTGGTTAGGGATGCATATTTGGTTTTCTTTAGTTGGTCCTAAGTTGGAAGAATGGAAAAAATTAGGAAAACTGTTATTTTGGGACAATTATTATAGGGATTATTATTATTAGGCTTCTTGAATTGTTGCTAGTCCTAGCAGTTGAGCTTCCTACAAGTTTGACTTATAGAAGACTTCCCAAGCTAGTTACAATAGAATAATAGATTGGTTTCCTGAGATGGTTGCTGCAGATTGTGGATCAGAGTCCTATTTGTTTTAAATATTTACCTGAGGATATGTTTTTATTGATTTGAGAGAGAGAGGAAGTGGGGAGAGAGAGAGAGAAACATTATTGTCTGCCTCCTGTATGCAATCTGACCAGGGATTGAGCCTGCAACTTAAGTGTGTGCCCTGACTGGGAATCAAACCTGAAACCTGTGGATGTGCGGGAAGACAGTCCAACCAACTGAGGTACCTGGCCAGTGCCAGAGTCCTTTTTTATCTTTATGGTCAGGCCATTGTCCATTTGTATATCCAGTCTCAGCAGGTAGAAGAAAGAGTTAATTCAAGGACTTATTGTTTAAGGAAGTATGTCACATTGGAAAAATTCAATAAAGGTCAGTATGTTTATGTATAGACACCTAGAGGATGAATAGTGCAAAACAGAATTATAAGAAATGTAGCTGTGTATAGTTAATACAGGCTGAAGCAAAAGTAGGTTTACAGTAGTTTCTATTGAAAATGAAACAATAATGAATAAATGTTAATATAAGAATAAACTTATATATAGTTTCTCATACAACTGTAATCCTACTTAATTATTATTTTTTACAAATCTTTATTGTTCAGATTATTACAATTGTTCCTCTTTTTACTCCCCATAGCCCCCCTCCACCCGGCTCCCACCCTACCCTCTGCCCTTACCTCCCACCTTTGTCTTCATCTACAGGTATATGATTTTTGTCCAGTCTCTCCCTACACCTCCCTCACCCCCTTCCACTGAGAATTGTCAATCCACTTCCTTTCTATGCCCCTGATTCTGTTATATTCAACAGTTTATTCTGTTCATCAGATTTTTTTTTCAAATATACTTTATTGATTTTTTACAGAGAGGAAGGAAGAGGGATAGAGAGTTAGAAACATCAATGCGAGAGAGACATAGATCAGCTGCCTCTTGCACGCCCCCTTCTGGGGATGTGCCCGCAGCCAAGGTACATGCCCTTGGCCTGAATCAAACCTGGGACCTTTCCATCCTCAGACCACTACGTCCTCTATCCACTGAGCGAAACTGGTTTCGGTCTATTCACCAGATTTTTAGTTCACTTGATTTTTAGATTCATTTGCTGATAGATATGTATTTGTTGTTCATAATTATTATCTTTACCTTTTTCTTCTTCTTACTCTTCTTAAAGAGTACATTTCAGCATTTCATATAATACTGGTTTGGTGGTGATGAACTCCTTTAGCTTTTTTTTTTTTTTAATCTGTAAAGCTCTTTATCTGCCCTTCAATTCTGAATGACATCTTTGCTGGGTAGCATATTCTTGGTTGTAGGTTCTTGTTATTCATCACTTTTAATATTACTTGCCACTTGAGTCTAGCCTGCATAGTTTCTGTTGAGAAATCAGCTGACAATCGTCTGGGTGTTCCCTTGTAGGTAGTTAACTGTTTTTCTCTTACTGCTTTTAATATTCTCTCTTTGTCTTTTGCTCTTGGTATTTTAATGATGATCTGTCTTGATGGTCCTCTTTAGATTCCTTTTACTTGGGGTCCTGTGTACTTCCTGGTCTTGTAAGTCTATTTCTTTCACCAGGTGAGGGAAGTTTTCAATCATTATTTCTTTAAATAGGTTTTCAGTATCTTGCTTTCTCTCTTCTTCTGTCACCTCCATAATTCTGATGTTGGTACACTTGAAGTTGTCCCAGAGGCTCCTTACACTACTTTCACATTTTTGGATTCTTTTTTCTTATTTCTTTTCCAGTTAGGTATTTTCTTCTTCTTTGTATTTCAAATCTTTGACTTGATTCTTGTGTTCCTCTAGTTTGCTGTTAGATATTGGTATAATATTTTTATTTCAGTCAGTGTATGTTTAATTTCTAGTTGGTTCTTTTTTATCTCCTCTTGGGTCTCGCTAAATTTATGCATTTTTTCTAGGAAATTCTTGAAAAACCTTATAACTGTGGATTTGAACTCCATATCTAGTTGTTTGTTTTCCTCTATTTCTTTTGTTTGTGATCTGTTCCTTTGTCTCTGCATTTTTGCTGCTTCCCTCAGTTGGTAGAGTAGCTTTGTGTGCTAGGTATTGTATATGGTCCAGTAGCTACACCACCCAATTACCTGAGGTGGACTCTCTTGGTGCACCCCTTTGTGGATTGTGTGTATAGCTTTGTTGTAGTTAAGTCTTAATTGTTGTTAGTATCACTGGGGGGAATTGACCTCCAATCCATTTGGTTGCGAGGATCAGTTGTGTCTGTGCACGAAGAACTTCTGTGCTGGACTCTGCCTTAACACTTGCAAGACTGCAAAAGCCTCTGTGCTAGGCTTGGATAGGGTGGAGTGTCAGACAGCCTTGGCTTCCCATCAGCCCCTGGCCTATTGTCTCTTGGTAATCGCTGCAGCTTTCTTTGTGCGCAGGCCTTCATTCCTCCAGATTTATGCCTTTCCATGCACTCCAGGGACCCGTATGAGTCTGGGTCCTCAGGGTCTCACAGAAAACTGGGGTTCAGGGGCAGTCTGACCTGGATTTAAGTGCAATTGGGAGCTTCTGTCTTGAATGGGGTGGAGTCTCAGGACTAAGCAGATAACCTTGGCTTCCAGTCAGCCTGCCCTACAAGGCCCCTGGTTCTCAAATGTCGTTAATCGCTCCAGCCCTCTCTGTGTGCACGCGCACATGCCTCTAGACCTCTGCCTTTCTCGTTCCCTTGCACTCCAGAACCTGTCTGAGTCTGGGTCCCCAGAGTCTCACTCGAAACTGGAGTTCAGTGCAATCAGAAGTGGAGTTTAGTGCAGTTGGGATTCTCTGTCTCTTGCCCACTAGAAAAAGCCAGTGGCACAATCAGCATTCCCGTCCTCTCTGCATGCAGTGGTGTGCGTGCCCCAAGACCTCTGACCTTTCGAGGCTCCCCCAAATCTTCATGCAGTCCTTCATTTTCACAAGAGTCCAGACTCCCCTGTATGACTCTTGTCCAGAACTGGGGTTCAGTGAAGTAGGATAAGGGGTTCAGTGCAGTCGGGAGTCTTCGTCTCCCTCCCACCAGAGGAAGCCAGCCAGGCACTCCACTGCCTGCTCTCTCCATGTGCATGTCTCCATACCTCAGCTTTTTGCAGCTCTTCTGAGACTCTGTGAGCCCCTCTCTTTCCTGCTAATTGTAGAATTTCCACTCAGCCAGCTTTCCTTTGGTTCTAGATGATGTCCATTCTTTCTTCTAATTATAGTTTTGAAATTGTTGTGCAAGGCAACAGTTCAGGTATTCACCTATGCTGCTATCTTGGTTTCTCTTGTAATCCTACTTTTATCACACCTGGTATTTATGGAGCAGTCTCTTACCACCAGAACAATCCAGTAGTCACATGATGACTGAAACTTGGGAGATGTCTCACTAAGAGGGTACTAGAAGTAACATTTTTTTTAACTTTTAAAATAAATATTGTTCAGTTTATTACAGATATTCCTCTTTTTTCCCCCGATAGTTCCCCTCCACCTGATTCCCCACTCCCCAACTCCATGTCCTTACCCCCCACCACTGTCCTCATCCATAGGTGTAAGATTTTTGTCCAATCTCTTCCTGCACCCCTCACTCTCCCTTTCCCCAGAGAATTGTTAGTCCATTTCCTTTCTATGACCCTAATTCTATTATATTCACCAGTTTATTCTGTTCATTGGATTTTTTTTTATTCACTTGATTTTTAGATTCACTTGTTGATAGGTATGTATTTGTTTTCACTTTGTTGTTCATAATTTTTAACTTTACCCCTTTCTTCTTCTTCCTCTTCCTAAAGAAAATCCTTCAGCATTTTATATAATCCTAGTTTGGTGGTGATAAACTCCTTTGGCTTTTTCTTACCTGTGAAGCTCTTTATCTGCCCTTCAATTCTGAATGATAGCTTTGCTGGGTAGAGTAATCTTGGTTGTAGGTTCTTGCTATGCATCACGTTGAATATTTTCTGCCACTCCCTTCTGGCCTGCATAGTTTCTGATGAGTAATCAGCTGACAGTCATATGGATACTCTCTTGTAGGTAACTAACTGTTTTTCTCTTGCTGCTTTCAAGATTCTCTCTTTGTCTTTTGCCCTTGGCATTTTAATTATGTTTCTTAGTGTGGTCCCCTTTGGATTCTTTTTGTTTGGTGTTCTGTGCGCTTCCTGGACTTGTAAGTCCATTTCTTTAACCAGATAGGGAAAGTTTTCTGTCATTATTTCTTCAAATAGGTTTGCTCTCTCTCTTCTTCTGGTACCCCCATAATTCTGATGTTAGTATGCTTGAAGTTGTCCCAGAGGCTCTTTACACTATCTTCACATTTTTGGACTTTTTTTTTCTTTTTGTTTTTCTGATAGGGTGTTTTTTGCTTTCTTATATTTCATATCTGATTTGATTCTTGGGATCCTCTAGTCTGCTGTTGGATTTCTGTATATATTATTGATTTTTTACAGAGAGGAAGGGAGAAAGATAGAAAGTCAGAAAAATCGATGAGAGAGAGACATCGATCAGCCTCCTCCTTCACACCCCACAGTGGAGATATGCCTGCAAGCAAGGTACATGCCCCCAACTGGAATCGAACCTGGGACCTTTCAGTCCGCAAGCCAACGCTCTATCCACTGAGCCAAACCGGTCTCGGCTGTATATTATTCTTTATTCAGACAGTGCATACTTAATTTCTGGCTGGTCCTTTTCCATTTTTTTTGACATTCTCATTAAGATCTTTGAAGGTCTCACTAAGTGTCTGAGAGGTCTCACTAAATTTGTCAGTGGTTTGTAGACGATTCTTGAGTAACCTTATATATGTGGTTTTGAACTTTATGTCCGGTTGTTTGCTTTCCTCCATTTCTTTCATTTGTGACATGTTTCTTGGTCTCTGCATTTTGGCTGCTTCTTGGTGTTCATGGAGTAGCTTTGTGTGCTAGTTGTCCTTAGGGCCCAGTAGCTCCACCTCCCCAATCACCTGAGGAGGACACTCTTGGTGCACCCCTTTGTGGGCTGGGTTCACAGTCTTGTAGTTAAACCTTGATTACTATTGGTATACTGGGAGGAATTGACCTTCAGGCCAATTGACTGTGAGGATTAGCTGTGTCTATTAATGGATGAACTGCTGTGCTGGAGACACTCCTTTGGGGCAGAACTTGCTTCAGTGGGGCTTTGGTGCTCACTGAGTCTGCCACTTGAGTGTGTCACTTATGTATGTGAGGAGTTGAAATCTGGTGTCTTCTCACACTGACCTCTAGGAACACTGGTTCCTGGGTCTCCAAGGAGGTGCAAGTCAGCTAGTGTCTGAGGCCACTCAGCAGGAGCTACAGGGAGATTTGCCAATTTATCCTCTTTGCTTGGAGTTTAGAAGCTTTGGAGTTGTCTGACACAGTTGCAATTTGTTAGGGTAAGCTGCCAGGGGGCAGGCCATTCGCATGCAAAAGTTGCCACACAACTGGGTAATTTGTAAATTGGGTGAGGCGGGGTCTCAGGGAGTAACTAGGCTAGGGCGTGGCAAACAGCAATGGCTGCCAGTCAGCCCTCTCTGCTACATTCTGTTCAGTGTCCTGTGTCCCGTGCCCCAGCACAGTAAAGAGTGCTTCCAATGAGCAACTCTGTGAGAGAGCCACCCTCCCTTTCTGACCAGATGGCAGATAGTCCAGTTTCTCTCTATATGGGTCTGGGTCCCCAGAGTCTTGCCAGAACTGGAGTTCAGAGAGTAGGGAACTTATAACTCCCTCCCAATTGAAAAACAACAGCGCTCATAAGCCCGATTCACGCACTTATTTTGTACTTCTGCCTTTCTGAGCCTCTGCATGTCCTACCTGGTCTGAATGCACTTTTTTCTTTCCTTCTAGTTGTAGAACTTCCACTCCACCAGCTTTTCCGTGGTTCTGGGGGATAGATGTTTTTTCTTTTAGTTGTAGTTTTGGCGTGGTTGCGAGAGATAGCACGTGTAGGTGTATATCTTATGCTGCCATCTTGGTTCCTAGAAGTAACATTTATTACAGGATTTGAGCTTAATAATATGATTTTGGAAGAGTAGAGCTTTGCTGTCAGAATATAAAGATAATTCTGATGAATATGGTTCCTCATTAAAAATCCTTGTGTGCGGAAAAATCAAGATGGTGGCATAGGTCAACACCTAAATTGCTGCCTCACACAACAATATCAAAGGTAGAACTAACCCTGACCGGATTGGCTAAGTAGATAGAGTGTCAGCCCGCAGACTGAATGGTCCAGGTTCGATTCCAGTTAAGGGCATGTACCTTGGTTGCCAGCACATCCCAAATAGGGGCTGTGCAGAAGGCAGCTGATAGATGTTTCTCTCTCATTGATGTTTCTAACTCTCTTTTTCTCTTCCTTCCTCTCTGTAAAAAAACAAACACACGCACAAAAAAAACACACACAAAAAAAAAAACAAAACACAAAAACAGCAACCTATAACTAAAAGACAAAATGTACACCATCCAGAATCAAAGGAAAGCTGGCTGAGTGGAAATTCTATAACTAGAAAGAAAGAGGAAAGCACATTGAGACTCAAGAGAGCTGCAAAAGGATGAGGTACAAAGATGTGCAAGTGTGTGGAGAAGACACGTGGCTGAGTGTGTGGCTGGCTTTCTAAAGCTGGAGGGAGAGGGAAGCTTCTGACTGCAATGAATTCCAGTTCCAGGCGAGTTTCTGGGAACCCAGATTAATTTGGTGAGAAACTGAACTGTCAGGAAAAGAGAAAGCACCCTGAGACTCAGAGGAGCTCTGGAGGCAGAGGTCCAGGGCCACGTGTGCAAAGAGAGGACTGACTGCTGAATGCAAAAGTGGCAGAGTGTGTGGCTGGCTTTCTAAAGTGGGAGCGAGGGAATAGAAGCTCTCTGCTGGGCTGAACTCCAGTTCTGGATGAGATACTGGGAACTCAGACTCATTTGGGGAGAAACTGGACTGTCTGGAGGGTGGCTCTCTCTCAGAGGTGCTTACAGAAATTACCAAGGGACACTGAGAACCAGGAGCCTCATAGGGCAAGGTTGATGGAAGCCAAAGCTGTCTTCTCCGCCTTAACACTCTGGCCCATCAAAAGTGAGCACAGAGGCTCTTGCAATTTTGCAAGTCTTGTCTCATAAGGGTATCTCCAGCACAGAAGTTCTCCTGGCATAGACACAGCTGATCCTTACAGCCAATTGGCCTGGAAGTCAATTTTTTCCGGTGATACCAACAATAATCAAGACTTAATGACAACAAGGCTGTATACACAGTCCACAAAGGGGTGCATCAAAGGTGTCCACCTCAGGTAACTGAGGAGGCCGAGCAACTGGGCCATATAGAATACCTAGTACACACAGCTACTCTACCAGCTCAGGGAAGCAGCAAAATGCAGAGACAAAGAAACAGATCACCAATGAAAGAAATGGAGGAATGCAAACGACTGGATATTGAGTTCAAAACCATGGTTATAAGGTTTTTAAAGAATTTCTTAGAAAAGGCTGATAAATTTAATGAGACCCCCGAGGATATGAAAAAGCACAAACTAGAAATTAAATATTCACTGACTGAGGTGGAGGAGCCAAGATGGCGGCATAGGTAAACACCTACACTGCTGCCTCGCACAACAATTTCAAAACTACAACTAAAAGACAGAACAGACATCATCCAGAACCACAGGAAAGCTGGCTGAGTGGAAGTTCTACAGCTAGAAGGAAAGAGAGGGGCTCACAGACACCCAGAGGAACTGCAAAAAGCTGAGGTACGGAG